>BPLR01011084.1:0-16939 GCA_021605095.1 Caerostris extrusa | reverse complement strand
AATTAAAAACCTCGTTAATATTGGCCAACATATATATATATGACTTTCATTTCTTTTTGTAAATAAAAATAAAAAAGACTTGAATGTGTGATGTACTATATTAATTTAATAGGTTTTAATAATTTTTTTTTCAGTAAACAAGCGCATATTCAGTACATAGAAAAAAAAAAACCATACGAGAATACCAATATTTCTTCCCCCTTTAAGACAGAACTTTTAGAACTTTTCAATACAAAAGCAAAATTTAGCTATCAAATACTTCGATAACTATTAATTGGAACTTTTAATACTTTATTTGTAATTCATTAATTTTTAAATCGATTACAAATAAGCATCATTTTTTCACAAACCATCGACAACCACAGAAATATGGAAATAACACCCTGATCGAAACACCGTCACCATCAGATCAATAGAAAAAATCTGCGTTACTCAAATTACCAGACCCTCTTTTGTTTTGAGCTTTGCTTTGCCCATTATTTTTATTAGAAAGAAACAGGAATGAATCCGGGAAAAAGCTAATTAGGGCGAGCATCTTTTTCCCACTATCTTGGTTTTTTCCACCTGAGAAATTCATGTAATATGAAGTGTGTGCAAAGTTGTCAATTTTTTTTGCTAAGATTGGGCGTTTTGGCAACATTGCGAGGGCATCCAGTCTTTGTTGGGGAGCGCATTGTCTATTGTGGGGAGAACAATTGAGGCTAATACAGTAATTAACGTTAAGTTTAATTTGTTCGCTTCTATTGCCTAGGGAAAAAGCAAACAAACAGGGCCGAGTACATATTTAACAGGAATGGAGATGAATAGCGGACCGCATGTATTCATTATAACATAGTTCTTTGGTAACAAAAGGGGTGAAGAAGTAGCCTTTTAAAAGTCAAATGCTTTAACTGGAAACAACATAGATATAATAAAAATAAAAATTAAATAAAAGGAATTTAATGAGCGATATTACAATAGTTTAATAAAAGTTAAAAAGTATTTAGTTTCATTATTCATTAGATTTGTACCTGCAAATATTCACAGTAACTTGGTCGTAGGGCACACACAAAATTCAATAAACCTCGTTAATATTTGGCATATGTATATATATATATATATAATTTTTTTTTATATTTAATAAAGAATAATAAATTTATAAAGACTTGAAAGTGTGATATTATATTAATTTAATATTAATTTTAATATTTTATTCAATTTTTTTCAGTAATCAAGTGCAAAAAGTGATAAGGTCGTTGTTATCGCAGCAGCAGTCGCAGATTACACACAAAATTAAATAACCTGGTTAATATCTAATGCACACACACACGAACACACACACACACACACAAATATATATATTCTTTATAAAGAAATTTAAAAAAAAAATAGAAGACACGTGATAATTTAATTTAATAAGTTTGTTTTGTCGCTCTACCGTCATTTTTGCCCATTTCAGGATAGTTAAGACCCGGAACCTACAGTTTAATGTAGATTCCGAACCATTAACAATCACATCCATGCCACCGCCAGGATTCGAACCTGATGCACCAACGGCCAGAATGCTAGCCACTTGACCAGCAGGCCGCCAGACTTTGTTGAAGGCAAAAATAACATGCACAAAATTATGGATTGTTTCAAACAGTAAAAATAAAATAGTGTTACGAAAACAATTGATGAATAAAACTTTTATATAGTGAATATTCATTCCACGGAAATTTTTTTCAAAAATACCTAGTATCTCTCCCTTTCCACCTTTTTAAAACACAACTTTAGAACCTTTCAATACAAAAGTAAATTTGAAGTATCAAAAACTTCATTAACAAGTATCGAACTTTTAATGCTTTTATTTGTAATCCATTAATTTTCAACGGATTACAAATAAAGCATTAAAAGTTCCCCGAACTACATCGACAACACAAATAACGCAAACAACACCCTGATCGAAACACCGTCACCATCAGATCAATAGAAAAGCCTCATTACTCAAATTAGACCTTCTTTTGTTTCAACAGCACACATTTGCCTTTAATGAATGAAACAGAAGGAGTCCGTAGAAGAAAAAAAAGTAATTAAAGACAGGCATCTTTTTTCCCTATCATCTATTTTTTCCTAAATTTCATGTAATAATATTAGGCACTTAATCACAAGATTTTTGTCAATTTTTAACCAAGGTGGGCGTTTAGCAGAACAGTGCTTGCAATTTAAGTCTTTGTTAGGGGGCGCGTTAATCTATTGTGAGGAGAACAATTGAGAATTTGTATTACTTGAGTTAATGTTATTTGATTTGCTTCTATTTATAGAGAAAAAAATAATCGAGCACAAATTAAATCAGAGATGAAGGTCGATTATCGCATGTACTCAAAAAACCTCTTCATAAGGTGCAAAAAAAAAAAAAAAAAAAAGTGAAAATTAATCATGTCAATTCCGTAATATATATATTTCATTTCTTTATATATATATATATAATGAAAAAAAATTTACATTAATTTAATAGAACTTTAAACATTTGGTTCGATTTTCTCAGTAACCAGGAGCAAAAGTGATAAGGTCGTTGATTGCAAATATTTACAATGTAACCTGGTCGTAGGCCACACACAAAATTAAAAACTTCGTTAATATTTAGCATATATATATTTCGTATTTTTATATCTAATAAAAATAATAAATAAATAAAGATATGAATGTGTGATATTTTATTAGTTTAATAAATTTTTAATATTTTATTCGAATTTTTTTCAGTAATCAAGCTCAAAAGTGATAAGGTCGTGTCTTTCATCTATCAATCATTGTAACTTGGTCGTAAGTCACACACAAAAAATTAAAAAACCAACTAATATTTAACATATATATATATATTTCCTTTATATATAAATATAATAAAAATAAAAAATAAATAAGGACTTGAATGTGTGATATTATATTAATTTAATAAGTGTTTTAATACCAGCTCGAATTTTCTATAACCAAGCGCAAAAAATGAAGGTCATTGGTTCGAAATACTCCCTGTTACTTAATCGTAGGTCACACACAAAAATTAAAAAAACCTCGTTAATATATAACATATATATATTTCCTTTCTTTTATATATAATAAAAATAAATAAAGACTTGAATGTGTGATGATATTATAGTAACTTAATAAAAGTCTTAAAATTTTGTTTTGAATTTTTTTTCAGTAAACAAGCGCATATTCATTACATAGAAAAACTTTTACAAAAATACTAATATGTCCATCCTAATTTAAAACAAAACTTTAGAACTTTTCAATAGGAAAGCAAAAATTTGAAGTACCGCCTAAAACTTCGTTAACGAGTATCGGAACTTTTTTTTTTAATACTTTATTTGTAATCCATTAATTTTTGAATGGATTATAAAAAGTTCCCAAACTACATCGGCAACAGAAAAGACAAACAACACCCTGATCGAAACATCGTCACCATCAGATCAATAGAAAAAGTCTCATTGCTCAAATTACAAGACATTCTATAGTTTCAACGGCACATTGCCGTATTGAGATGAAACAAGAATGACTACTAGGGAAAAAAAGTAATTAAAGACAGGCATCTTTTTCCCCCTAAAAATCATGTAATAATATTAGGCGCTTAATAACAAAGATTTGTCAATTTTTTTTTTTTTTAACCAAGGTGGGCGTTTAGCAGCACGCAATGCGGGCAATCGAGTCTTTGTTAGGGGAGCGTGTTAATCTATTGTGAATACAATAATTGAGAATTTGTATTGATTACGATAATGCTGTTTGATTTGCTTCTATTTATGGAGAAAAATTAAACTAACAGGGGGTCGACCACATATTAAATCAGGTTTGTTTGGTTTGGTTTGTCGCTCTACGGTCATTTTTATGCACACGAGGACTGAGGCCGGGACCTACAATTTAACGTGCATTCGAACCACTCACAAACATCAATGCCATCGCCAGGATTCGAAACTGGAGCCTGTGATACCAAAAGAAACCAGAACGCTAGCCAATTGGCCATCAGGCCGTCATGTTAGGCCAGAGATGCGAAGATGAAAATAGAGGATCGCATGTACTCACTGTAGCTTGGTCTGGTCACACAAAAAGTGAAAAATAAACTTGTCAATAATCTAACATATATATTTAATTTCTTTATAGATATAATAAAAATAAAAAATAAATAATGAATTTCATGAGTGATATTATATTAATTTAATAAGAGCTTGAGTATTTGGTTCGAATTTTTCAGTAACAAGCGCGAAAGGGGTGACAAGGTCGTAGGCATCACAATAACGGTCGCAGGTCACTCAAAATTAAAAAACCTCGCTAATATCTAACATAGATAAATTTTATTTTTATATATATAATAAAAATATTTAAAAATAATTGAAGATTTGAAGGTGTGATGTTATGTTAATTTAATAAAAATTTAAGTATTTGATTCGTTCTTTTCGGTAACCAAAAGCAAAAGTATTGGTCGTAAGTTGCACGCTTGGTCACGGGTTACATGCCAAAAGTAAAAAAGGCGTTAATATCTAACATATATACCAGTTCATTTTTTTATATAACAATAAAAAAAAATAATAATAAATGTAGTCTTGAATATATGATGTTTTTATTAATGTAATAAAGGTTTTTTTAATATTTGGTTCAATTTTTTCAATAATAAAGTGACAAGGTAGTGAGCTATAATGTACTTATTGTAACTTGGTCGTAGGTCACACACAAAATTAAAAAATTTCGTTAACATTTAACATATATATTCATTTCTTTATATATAAATGCATCCGAAAACATTTATACAGAAATATATGCCTTGATCCGAACAGACGTAGCGCATTGTGAGGTATTAATTAACAACAACCACATTAATTTCTTTTAACTAAGTTTTTAAAATAGTACATTTTGGGAAATTAAATATAGTAGGAAAAACATTTACCTAGGTAAGTTATCTTGCATCTAATCTCTGAGTACACTGTTGATAATGTATCTCATATTCTAGCCTGTAATAAAGAGAAAAGATTGAATAAAATATTTTTGTTAATATTTAAATGCTTTTTTATTGTATTAAAGGTAAATCATGGTCCTCTAACATTAAAATGTTTAATCAAACTAGAAAATTAAACACACACACTCACACACACACACACTTTTAAGTAAAATTAACCTATGGTAGGCGAGTTCAAGTAAAGCCTGGGCAGCACTCTGTGCATTTCTGTAACAGATGGTCAATCGGCTAGCGCTCTGGCCTTTACTACCACAGGCTTTTCAGATTTGAATTTTGGCGATAGCATGGATGTTGTTATGGAATCCACGCTAAACTGTAGATCCCTGTCTGGCCCCAGCCTAAAGAGTGCACAAGATGACCGTAGAGCGACAAACCAAATTTGTAATAGACCTTTACTTATGAATAGGAAGTGTGATGAGGAACTAACCACATATGGCTGATAGTCTAATATTTATGTTTGAAATTTAGAACATAAAACTTCTATAAAATATCTCTATAAAATGAATGAAGCTGTTGAAAGCCCATCACAAAAGAATTTAAATAAAAATTCACTCGTGTCATCACATTTTATATTATGACATTCAAAGTCATTCAAGCTCACCATTGAAGCTTTCAACAATCATTAAAAGTATTTATGTTTTTAACTTAATTTATTGTTGTAAAATAATAAATTGTTGCAAAAATAATAAATATGCCGTTAAATTAGGCATAAACGGGTACATTAATTATTTATGTAATTTTAGTTAAAAGCCATAATTAAAAATATGTTCTACATCCCTCTTATTACTATATATGTAAACAATATACATACACTGTTGTATTCAAAACAAATATAATATAATATAATATATTATATATAATATAATATATATAATATAATATGATATAATCTTCATAGATATTTGAGTTTATAAATTCATTAATTGAAGTTTGAGATAATTCTTTACGAGGAATATTTTTGGGATTATTCATACAAATAATTTATGTATCACAGAAAAGTTACTACACTTCAGTTTGAGAAAATATTACTAAACAAATTCTTTCACCCCAAAAAAAAAAAAAAAGTCAATTCTAAATTTATTTTCGATTATCGACTGTCTTTGACATCACTAGAAAGACAAAAAATAAACAGGATGCGAGAAAAGAGAGAAAGGTAAACTCTTTTATAAAGACTTTCAGAAAACTTACTTCTATCCATTATATTCTTTACTGGAATAACATCGATATATATAACATTTTCAGCGTTTACTTTCCAAATATTTTGATCCTTTCACTACAAATTTCAATAAATAACCTTTCATTTACTAAAACACCAATTAAAAATAATAAAAGAATTCTATAAGTTCAGATACATTCTTCTCCATATATCAAATGATTTTTAATACAAAACAGGGTATTTTTAAGCCATTTGAAATTTCTAAAATAATGCATATTATAAAACGTCTTTAGTTATAGGAGAAAAATTCTTATGAAAAAAAGTATTTGGCTCTAAAAATTTAACCAATACAGCTACTTTTGATGAGCCCTACTTGTGGGCCTAAACTTTAACGCACACGCGGCCGGTAGGTTTAATTTGGTTTGGCTTGTCGAACCACTAATAAACATCCAATCGGTACCCACAGTTACGTCGATTCCGAACCACTAACAAGCATCTATGCCACCAGAATTCGAGCTTGAAGCCCTGTGATACCAAAGGCCAAAGCGCTTACCATTTGGTCATCAGCATTTGGGCGGCGGTTCAATCCACTGTTAGATTTGCTGCAGACACTATTTCAGAAAACGTGGCGACTCGATGGCGTTTGTGATGTTTAGCATCTTGCCTCGTTAATCGGACTACCTGGTAGGAGTTTTCCGAGTTTTCTCAGTGCAAATGCGGGGTAAAAAGTCTTCTTGGAGAGCGCTGCCCGCCTTCTTCGGTGTCCGGAACTACTTGCGGTACTCCATTACAGCAGAAGCTGCCTTTCTCTTCCTTTCTTCCATGAGAACACACGGGTTCATAAACTTGGTTTAGAAGTCGCTGTCTATCAAAATGGGATAAGAAAACAAATCGACCCCAATTTCTAGAAAACAAATAATACAAAAAATTTTTTAAGTCAATTCCTACTTTTTTTTCACTATATTGCACAAAAAGTCCTTTACAAATAAAGAAATTTTCCTCATACATCTGGCGCCATCTATTATTAGATACATGCAACTTTAATCTAAATGAAAGACTAAAATGAATTAATTTAATTTAATGAATGAATTAATATTTGAAAAAACATCATGTATTAACATCCAGTGCCATCCACTACAAATTTAACAAAATGTATTTGAACGAGTGGATGAATAAAAAGTATTTTATGAACGTTTGAAAATTTGAACAAGATATATATAGTTAGAGTGTGAACTAATAGTAGGAATTGAAAAGAAACAATAGACAAAAAATGGTGTATGAAGCAGAAACTAATAGACATTAATTTCTGTGTCTTAAAAAGAAACAAGTTGAGGTAGCAAGATAAATGTTATAATAATACTGAGGTTGTTAAAAAGATGAGTGTATCGGAATTACCTGAAGAGTTTTCTGTCATATAAAGCACTGCAAATCCTTGGTAGTGAATTAGGGGAAAGCCTTACTTCATTCTTGAGGTAAACAGTTGAATATTATCAATAAATTGGTCAATAAAGTTCGTCTAGATACCGTGGAGTTTTGTTGCGATAATGGACAGATTTATCCGTTTCATCAGCGATTTCTTTCCAATACAAATAATTTATGAAAAAAAAAAAAAAAAAAAAAACTTATACTATCTGTAAAAACATGGTTACAAAAAATAATTGCTTACAACAATGAATGCATGGCTTTGTTTGTTAAGATTACGAAAAGTGTGAGGCAAAATAAACATGAAAATCATTTATTGCTCGAATTTCTAGAATTGAGAACGTTGAAAGTGGTGTTATTTTTCGGAAAGAAAATTATTCCCACTTAATTATATACATTTAGATAATGAACAAAATAATATAATATAATAGCCTGTTCTGGCGGCCTGATGGCCGAGGTTTCTGACGCTCGATGCCTCTTTTTATATTTCAAAGTGTTAATGGCCATATATATGAGAAATAAAACATATCCATTACTCATGTATGTGGCATCATACTGCTCGGTTTCGAGTCCCGGAGGTGCCATGGATGTTTGTAGTGATTCAGAATCCACTTGAAACAATAGGTCCCGATCTCATATGGCTGTAGAGCGTGGGGCATAGAGCCAGACAACTCTATCCTATAAAAAGAATACTTCTCCTGTCTCGAAATCTGTCAGTAGGCAGACGGCCTTGGCCTACCATGGGGTCGTTGCGCCAATGACGAAGAAATAAGATTACATAAAATCTTTGGATCAGTGGTAATGTACGCATCTAAGGTGCAGGAGAGCCTAGGTTTGAATCTGGTGATGGCCATCTGTTGCCGTCCTTGATTTTAGAAATAAGGAAACTCAGTTATAATTGTGACAACGTGTCTAAGACCCTCGTATCGACAATCTTTCAGTAGGTAGACGGCCTTGGTCCACCATGGGGCTGTGAGCCAATGAAGAAGAATGGCCTATTCTATATATTAATAATTATGAAATTATTAATAATAATAATTAATACACTGAAGTGACAAAGTCATGGGATACCTTTTAATATCGTGTCGGCCCTCCTTTCGACCGGCGAAGTGCAGCAACTCGACGTGGCATGGACTCAACAAGTCGTTGGAAGTCTTCTGCAGGAATATTGAGCCATGCTGTCTCGATAGACATCCATAATTGTGAAAGCGTTGATGGTGAAGGATTTTGGGCACGGACAGACCTCTCGATGATGCCCCATAAATGCTCGATGGGATTCATGTCGGGCGATCTAGGTGGCCAGATCATTCCTTGGAATTGTCCAGAATGTTCTTCAAACCAAATCGCGAACAGTTGTGGCCCGGTGACATGGCGCATTATCATCCATAAGAATCCCATCTTTTGTTTGGATACATGAAGTCCATGAATGGCCGCAAGTGATCTCAAGTAGCTGAACATAAGCATTTCAGTCAATGTTCGGTCCAGCCGCACCAGAGGACCAAGTCCATGCCATGAAAAACAGCCCACACCATTACGGAGCCACCACCAGCTTGAACAGTGCCTTGCTGACAGTTTGGGTCCATGGCTTCGTGGGATCTGCGCCACACTCGAAACCTACCATCAGCTCTTACCAACTGAAATCGTGACTCATCGGACCAGGCCACGGTTTTCCATTCATCTAGGGACCAACAGATATGCTCACGTGCCCACGAGAGTCGCTGCAAGCGATGTCGTTTTGTCAGTAAAGGCACTCGAGTCGGTCTTCTGCTGGAATGGCCCAAGAAAGCCAAATTTCTCCGCACAGTTCTAACACACAAGTCCCTTGTACGTCCCACATTGATTTCTGTGGTTATTTGACGCAGTGTTGCTCGTCTGTTAGAATTTACGACTCTTTGCAGACGTCGCCGGTCTCGGTCGTTAAGTGCTGGCGGTCGACCACTGCGCTGTCCATGGTGGGATGTCATGCCTGAAATTTCATACTCTCGGCACACTCTTGACACAGTGGATCTGGGAATGTTGAATTCCCTAACGATTTCGAAACGGCATGACCCATGCGTCTAGCTCCAACTAACATTCCGCGTTCAAAGTCTGTTAATTCCGTCGTGCGGTCATCATCACGTCAAAACCTCTTCACATGAATAACTTGAACAGAAATGAAAGCTCTGCGAAGCACTGAGCATTTATACCTGTTCTACGCGATGCTACTACCATCTGAAAATTTGCATATTGCTATCCCATGACTTTTGTCACTTCAGTGTATAGTTATTTATAATTATTATATATTATTAATAGCAATTAATATAGTTATTTATAATTATTATATATTATTAATAACAATTAATATAGTTTTTATAATTATTATATATTATTAATAATAATTAATAATCAATAAAAGGAACATTTAAAACTAAAATCTCATTAACTTATTTAAATTGTAATACTTGTATATTGTTTTTAAAATTTTAGAAAAATTTATCTTGGCCTGCCAAGCTTTTTTCGATTTTTGGTCCGCGATCGAAAAAGTTTGCCCATCCCCTGCCATAGATGTTTGTAGTGGTTCAGAATCCACTTTAAATCGTAGGTTCTGGTCTAATAGGATCGTGGGCGCTGGGCGTAGGACTGACAACTCCACCCGTAAAAAAGAAGACATCTCCTGTCTCGAAATCTGCCGGTAGGTAGAAGGCCTTTGCCTATCATGGAAAGGTTAGAAAGGTTATTTAATATTGTTTCAGTTAAATCTCATCTCTATTTCCTTTGAGTCCAAATGTTAAAAAGTTTTTAAACTCTTTCAAATGTCAACTGTGACTTGTCCTACAAGAAACAAAACGTGTATTGATTATGTAACCGAAAATGCCCTGTGCTAACCTTCTTAGCTAATGTGTGTACGTGTGTGTGTCTATTGCAATCACTGCTTTAAAAAATGAGGAGATTCATTAGTGATAATTATTTATGGCGTTTGTAAGCATCTTTGCATCGACAGTCGAGTTACCCAGAGGGGAATTTTCCTGGGTTTTTTTGGCACAACACACAAACTGGGCAATTTTGCCATAAAATTCCTCTAAAACGGTAGTATCCTCCTATCCTCAAACCATTAATTACCTGGTATATGTAAATAGAACACGAAGACCACTAATACACACACACTAAATATCACGTAAAGGTGTTTTAGAAAGGATGTGAAATAAAGTATGCTTGAAATCTTTTAATACGCTTTTTATTAGTTTCACCTGCATTTTTTGTTTTGTTTGTAACTGACTCTTTGGGCTCGAGTTTGCCCTACTTTAAGCGATCAGGTTTAATTTAAACGTTGCCAGACTTATCAAGGACCGACGACACTAAAATATTTTGATAAGTTTATTATCTCCTCCTGCTTAGGATCGCCAGGATGAGTGACTTTATTTTAATAACTTATGAAGAGCAATTTAACCCATGTAGAATGAAAGTACCTAAGACATTCAAACCTACTTGGGGGCGGTGACACAACGGATAACGCGCCTGACTACGGATCAGGAGATTCCCTGTTCGAATCCTGGCTGGCTCGACATATTCGCGACATATTATTGTAAGAACTATAGTTCCAGTCCTCCGTACCGTGACCTCATTTAAATATTATAAAAAACACTAAAAAACACGCTTTTAGAGTTAATCAAACTAAAAAGTAAAAAAAATAAATTAATAGTTCAAAAAAAAAACTAAAAAACATGCCTTTAGAGTTAATCAAACTAAAAAGTAAAAAATAACTGTTAACATAAGAATAAAAAATGACTGACGAGAAAAAAAATGAATGTCACTGTTCTAAAAGCGTGGGGTACTCGATATCAATCGTTATAATTTTCACTAGCTTCACTCCGAAATGCAGAGTTAGTTTAAAAATGTCATACAAAACACCCCACGCTTTAAGAACAGTGACATTTATTTTCTCGTCTCTGCTATTAACAGTATTTTTTACTTTTTTGTTCGATTAACTCTAAAGCGTGTTTTTAGTGTTTTCTATAATTTATTCATAAAAACTACCCTACCGAATACCATCATACTTTTCTCACTAATCATCTTCGATTAGGTTGCAGTCAAAACTCTGTAGTGGGTGGAAAAAACTTATTCCTCTTCTTTTTTTTTTTTTTTTTTTGATGATGTGTTTGTTTCGAGGAGAGCATTACATCTCCACCAACAGATAAGAAAGTCGAGCAAAAAAGGCATAAACACAATCGTTTCCTTCTATCCGGATTCCGACACCAGATACGAGTCGGACGATAATAAGACACATTCCACGGAAGAAGACATTGGGCGGGAATAAGTTCTCCTAACTGCTTCGTGGAACGTTCTTATATGAGTTTCGTTTACTTTGGGTGTCGTCCCTTTGTACTTGTTTGTTGTCCCTGTAGTGTACTGGTGTGAAAGACAGCCGATAGTGCGAAATAACTGCCTCGGTTGACTTTTTTTTAGAGCTGAAGAATTTGTCGGGTAAATGCTTTCTACCGCTGTTTATAGTTTTTTAGTAATGGAAGTAGAGTTGCCTTTATAAAACATTGCATTACTTTTAGAGTTATGGACATTGTCACATAACTCTGATGACTAGATCTAGTATTTTGAGAGTCATCATTAAGCCATTGACGCCATAACAGACAACAAGGTTTCTTTCCTCTAGAAAAATAAGAAATGTGTCAAGACGATTGCGAAACGAAGCCCCTCGGATAACTTTCCGGAATAAATTCCATTCTCCAACTCTCGATGCAATTAACTTTGCCTTAGTCTTGGACAATTCTAGATTTCTATCATTCAGTTCTTATTCAGACAGAATGTGGGGTGTAGATATATCATCATCATTATATTCAGCTCTAGATGTAGAACATCACATAAAATAGTTTTTGATTTTCCTCTGCATCAGCGAAAATTCATTTGGAGTTTCAGTAATGGAAAACCTTCACTATAGGAAATTGGCCGCAAAGTATGTAGTATATTCGGGTACTGAGCTTTCGACTCCTTCCTTCATCCTCCACGAAGAGATTCGACAGGCATAAATAACAATCATTTACGTGATTATTTTGTTCTCACAAAATCATAAGAATGCCAAAAGGCATTATCATTTTATTTTTGCCTCGCAGCCCTATGAAAAAGCTTCCTTAAACAGGAATTACAGCATATATATGGAGGCCAGGGTTTGTCTTGATCTCCCATTTTGTAAAAAAAAGTGATATGCCTTTTTCACTAAAAGTAGGACGGAATATCTTTAGACTTCAAATATTACTTCTCCATATAAAGAGTAGAGGTTATAAGAAAAATCAACGAACTTTACACGAACGGCATCACAGCTTTAAAAATTTAATATGTTTAATTATTATATAAATTCTCTGCATTAATTTCAAATTAATATGTTAATAACTTTTAATATTGTTCTTTAATTATGTTATTATGTTAATTACTTTTTAATATTGTTCTTTATTACAGCATTATTATACTATAAAAACTGATTTATCTGCTGAATTAAATCTTAATTATCGTTTTATCCGCTCAGTTAAAAAAGTCCTTTAAAGTAACTATTGAAAGCAAACCTTCGTTAAATAACAAATGGCTTTTCGTTATCACCAAATGAAATTTCTGCCCTTATTCGAAACTGGCAACGTACTATTCGATCACCGAGGGAAACACTCCAACACTTAATTCGATTTGCAAAAGAAAAAAAAAAAAAAAGGGGAATGGAAAGAGAATAGCGTAACTTTTGTTATTCTTATTTTCAACCCTACCCCGTTGAAATACATTTCTCCGAGAGATGCATGTTCTCGCATTTGATTGTCGTCAAGCAGTTTTCAGCCGACAGCTGAACTTCACCGGCTGTCGCAGAAGCAGAAAAAGCAGTAACGAATGCAGTCTGGGGTGGATCGGGGATGGAGAAGATGCAGATTTTAAGAGGGGAATGTCCCCGGGACCCAGTGGGAGGGAGGATCATCTCAGGTTTATGCAGCATTGTTATCCGGCTGTCGCAGAAGCAGAAAAGCAGTAACGAATGCAGTCTGAGGTGGATCGGGGGTGGAGAAGATGCAGATTTTAAGAGGGAATGTCCCCGACCCAGTGGGAGGGAGGATCATCTCAGGTTTAGGCAGCATTGTTATCCGGCTGTCGCAGAAGCAGAAAAAAGCAGTAACGAATGCAGTCTGGGGTGGATCGGGGGTGGAGAAGATGCAGATTTTAAGAGGGGAATGTCTCCGGGACCCAGTGGGAGGGAGGATCATCTCAGGTTTAGGCAGCATTGTTATCCTGCTTAAAAAAAAAAAAAAAAAAGCATTGATTGTTGAGTGTAATTAAAATCAGGAAGCAAGTTGAATTGGATTGATTGTAATTAATTAAAGATTATGCATAATCAGTTGAGTGACGATGTAGGTTGTACATCATTATGCGTCTCTTTAACTAAAGATCGATTCTTTAAAGCTCTTCTATCTTTGACTTATTCGACAACATTTTATATGACCACATATTATTTATATAGGATCTCATTATATTTTATATGACCACATATTGCATACACACTTTATATTCGACCACATATTATTATTTATTATATCGCTTTAATATGTTAATGTTTTAACCTTCTTCTTCTTCTTCATTGGCGCAAACAGCCCTATTGTAGGCCAAGGTCGTCTGCCTACTGGTAGATTTCAAGAAAAGGAGTTTTTCTTTTTTACGAGGAAGGGTTATCAGCCCTACACCCCAACGCTCTATAGTCATATTAGACTTGCGCTCGGTGCCACAGGTTGTCCCGGCGGTGCCATGGATGTTTGTAGTGGCTCGGCATCCTCTTTAAACCTTAGATCCATGAATGTAGAGCGTTGGGCGTAAGGCTGACAATCCTACCTAGTAAAAAATGAAACATTTCCTTAGATGCAAAGAATTAACTGCAGTTAGAATTTAAAATTGACTAAAGCAATTATAATTTATCAAAATTATGATATTATAGCATCGTTCTTTTAACTCAGGCAGTAAAAACTGATTTATCTGCTAAATTAAACCTTAATTATCTTTTTATATGCTCAGTTAAAAAAGTCCTTCAAAGTAATTGTTGAAAGCAAACCTTCGTTAAATAACAAATGGCTTTTGCGCTATCACCAACCGAAATGTCTGCCCTTATTCGAAACTGGTAACACACTATTCTATCACCGAAAGAAACACTACAGCATTTAATTCGATTTGCAAAAGAAAAAAAAAAAAAAGGGAGGGGGTGGAAAGAGAATAGAATAACAGAAACGTATTTTTTTTTTTTTTCTAATTTATTTTCGCAACCCTTCCCCGTTGAAATAAATTTCTCGTAGAGATGTATGTTCCTCGCATTTGATTGTCGTCGAGTAGTTTTCAGCCGACAGCTCAACTTCACCGGCTGTCGCACAAGTAGAAGAGCAATGACGAATGCAGTCTGGGGGTGGATCGGGGGTGGGGAAGAATGCAGATTTTAAAAGGGAATGTTCCGGGACCCAATGGGGGGGATCTCGGGTTCTTACAGCATTGTTATCCAGCGAGTAAAAAGAAAACTATTGATTGTTGCGTGTAATTAAAATCATGGAGCAAGTTGAATTGTGTTGATGGTAATTAAGAAGAGATTTTTTACATTATGCATAATCAACTGAGTGATGGGTGTGTAGATATGAGAGTATATATATGTATATTATTGTATATATATTGTATATTGCATATCATTTTGCGTTTCTTTAACGAAAGGACAATTCTTTAAGGCTGTTTTATGTTTTCACTTATTCGACCACATTTTATATGGAAAATATCGCTTTAATAGGTTAATGTTTTAAGATACTTCTTATTCTTCATTGGCGCAACAGTCCTATTGTGATCCAAGGCCGTCTGCCTACTGGCAGATTTCGAGACAGGGAGATGTTTTCTTCTTACAAGGTAGATTTGTCAGCTCTGCGCCCAACAGTCACATTAGACCGGGGCTTGAATGGCCGAATGTTTAGTGTTGTGGCGCTCGGTGCCATAGTCCCGGTGGTGCCAAGGATATTTGTAGTGTTTCGGAATCCACTTTAAATAGTAGGTTCATGGATGTAGAACGTTGGGAGTAGGGCTGACAATCTACTCTGTATTAGCGAAACCATCTCTTTAGGTGCAAAGAATTAACTGTAGTTAGAATTTAAAATTAATTAGAGCAGTTCTAATATGTTAATATTATTATAGTATAGGATCGTTGTTTAAACTCAGGCAATAAAAATTGATTTATTTGCTAAATTAAATCCTAATTATCTTTTTATCTCCTCAGTTAAAAAGTCCTTTAAAAAGTAACTGCTGAGAAGCAAACCTTCGTTAAATAACAAACGACTTTTCGCTAACACCAACTGAAATGTCTGCCTTTATTCGAAACTGGCAACACACTGCTCGATCACCGAAAGAAACACTCCAACACTTAATTCGATTTGCAAAAGAAAAACAAAAAAAGGGGTGGGGGAAGAGAATAGAATAACAGAAACGTATTTTTTTTTCTAATTTATTTTCGCAATCCTTCCGCCGTTGAAATAAATTTCTCCGAGAGATGTATGTTCCTCGCATTTAATGTCGTCGAGGAGTTTTCAGCCGACAGCTCAACTTCACAGGCTGTCACACAAGTAGAAAGAACAATGCAGTCTGCGGCGGATCGGGGGTGGGGAAGATGCAGATTTTAAAAGGGAAATGTCCCCGGGACCCAGTGGGGGAGAGGATCTCGGGTTATTACGGCATTATTATCCTGAGCGTAAAGAAAGCATTGATTGTTGGATTAAAATCACGGAGCAAGTTGAATGGGGTTGATTGGAATTAAGGAGAGGTTCTTTTTACATTATGTATAATCAACTGAGTGTTTATATATGCGCAAATGTAGGTTGTATATCATTTTACGCTTATTTAAATAAAGATACATTCATTAAAGTTCTTTTATGATTTGGCATATTTAAGCATATTTTATATAGAAATATCGCTTTAATAGGTTAATGTTTTAGCCTTCTTCTAATTCATTGGCGCAATAGTCGTGGGCCATGGCCGTCTACCTATTGACAGATTTTGAGACAAGGAGATGTTTTCTATTTACCGAATAGGGTTATCAGCCCTACGCCCTACAGTATTAGACCGGAACCTACGACTGACTACCATCTAGTAAAAGTGTATTTATTTAAAATTGTCAGAATTATAATGTCGTATACATGAGTGATGGATACGATTTATTTATTATATATATGGCCGTTAATATTTTGGAAATAATTTCAAATAAGAAAAAAAAAAAATAATAATAAAGAATATAAAATAGCATAATTAATGAGTCCTGATGGCCGAGTGACTGGCGTTCTGGAGGTCTGTGCCACAGGTTTCGAGTCCCGGTGTGGTGGCATGGATATTTATAGTGGTTCGGAATCCACTTTAAATAGTAGGTCTACAAA
>BPLR01011083.1:0-41206 GCA_021605095.1 Caerostris extrusa | reverse complement strand
ATGGACCATTTTCAAATAGATTAATTCAAGTAGTTCAAATTTATGGACCAATCCCCCCCAGTAACTCACGGATTACCAAATTTCTTATACAATTGCTTAAAGCAGGCAGTGGCCAAGATATTTAGAAAGCACACATTATCTGAAAAAGTATGAGTGCCTTTTTCAACATACTAAAAATATTTAAAAATTGAAAATGTTACTTAGACATCAGGGAATTTGGCAAAATAGCACATTTTTTTAAGTGTTAATAGTGGAGATATAAAAATACTATGATAAATAAAATCAAAAATACAGGTAAGGTTTTATTGGTAATAAACATTTCTAAAGTTCAGTCTGTTAAATTATGTATAAAGTAAAAATTACTAATTGAAAAACACTTAATTTAAATAACTATTAAACAATTAAAGTGGTTTTTAATTTGAATTTGAAATTTTTTTTTCCATATCACAAACAATGTTAGGGATTAGATCTTGAAAAGTAAAAAATTAGTTGTTTTAGATGCATATCAATTAACGTTGAGCGATATTTTTATTCGATGTTCATAATTGAAAACATTTGTCTAAAACCATATTTTGATCCAAACGTACAAACAATAGTTGGGAGAGGCAAATCATGTAAGTTTGGAAAAATTGTTTGTTCTATAGAAATTTACAAAAATTCAATATGATTGAAATAAATTTCTTATATTTGATTTTAGTATAGTATGATGCTACAGGTCAATAATTTCGGTTTGGGTTTCAAGTAGTAATAATTAAAGTCTTCCAGAGAAATTGAAAAAGAATTGATTTTTTAAAAGGGATCAGTATTTTTTATTATCTTGAAAATCATCAAACCTAACACCGAATAGATCCGGCAAAATGGATATTAAATTTAATATCTAACTTAGTTCGGAGTATTATTGATTTTGTGAGAGCTAGTTCGTATATTAATGTGGAATATGTTAATCCTTTTTTTTTTTTCTCCAAAATCGAGAAGAATCACAAAAAAAGTATATGATCGATTAGGTAGAAAATCATTTTCCTTGTATCTTAAATTTAAAATTACTTAAGTGTTCCATAATATCGGTGAAAAAGTAAAATCACATAGACAATTTTTATTCTTGAATACAAGTACTCACTGGACAGCTCATCGTTTTTTTTTGTTGTTTTTTTTGCTTAAAACACACACTCCTCAAATTCCCTCGCGAGTGCACTCTTTTAGAGGCAAGCGCACATTACAATGAAGGAGTAACTCGCCAGTCTCTACTGTTTTTTCCGGGAAAGCTCAAAAAATAGTCATCGATTCTGAGCTCGAGCTCGTATTTTGTTGATAAATGCTTCTGAGCAGGGGCTCCCAAACTTTCCAGCCTTAGGGCCAAGATTGTTACTCCAGTAAGTACCAAGGGCCAAAACTTTTTGTGACAATCTGTTATTAAAATTTTCTAGTCGCCGAGTAAGAGCTCTGAGCGAGCAAACCCTTTATTCTCCAAAATGAAGCACACAATGCAATGTTTACAGATCTGATGAGCATCTAAATCTTTTTTAATAATTGTCCCACTATTGTCAAAGTGAAAATCACAATTACACAAACCTTTAGGATTTTTTAAAATGTACTTCAGCTGTAGGTTTTCGCTGTTTTTAGCTTCTTCCATCTCTGGGAGAGATTTTAGGATAAAAAATCATATGTTTGATTCAGGGATATACACAAATATATTTAACATCGATATATCTATATGTCGTCAGCTTTTATCCCAACAGAACTACCGAGGGTATGAGGGATGTTCACTAGTTTATAATGTCATCTGAGATTCATTTAAATTATTTGTTAGTTGTTATGAAGAAATTTTCTGCGTATTATGCTTGTCATTTTTTCATTACCTAGCAGTAAATGGGCAAACCGAGTTAAAGAATTTTGCGTTTTTTATCTAACTTATTACAGCAACAATAAACTATTCGGTATCGCGGGCCAGAAGTTTGGAGACCCCCTGCTCTTGGGTCAAAAATAGAAGACGGGTTTAAATTTTTGGCACAAAGAGGTTTTGCGGACAATACAATGATAAAAACTTTTCTTCCCAAATAATTTTCAAGCAATGTAACAAAACCTTTTATCCTGCCAACCATGCAAGGCCTTCCATCTGTTCAAACATTATCTAAGTTTGACCACTCTGCTTTTTTTAACTTCCATTGCAATTTTCAGTTCTTTAAAAATGTCTTCAGCTGTAGTTAAAGCTAGTTGAAGTAAATCAATTAATTCTTCCCTGATATCAAAATTATCGTCCGTGTAACGCCGGAGATTTAACTGCGTATTATCTGGTGATGTTAAAGTTTCATCCACAGTCAAGGAAATGTATTTGCGATATTGTCAGTAAAAGAAATTAGACCATGTCATCTATACAATGCGTGATGGTATTTTAGACAAAGCTATTTTATCAGTCTTATTTTTTTACATTTCCTACAGTTTTTTTTTTTTTCCTACAGTCTTATTTTTTTTTTCCTACAGTTTCCTAAGTTTAAAGGCTTTTTTTTTTACCATCTGCGCTCTCTGTTTTTGCGGCTAACAACAGAGAAAATTCATAAGAAGACTTACTTGGAAAAAAAGTGAACAAGAAGTGTTGATTGGTTAAAGATTTCGACAATTTTATTGATAAATTATTAAAAATTAAATATTTGCTGTTGAAATTTCTACATTGTTGTTTGAAATATCAGTCCAGAGTAAATTTTTTCAGCACTGCTACAAATTCCACATATCACACAAAGAGGCTTGGAAATATTTTGATGCATAAACGAAATTTTAACCCAAATAATAGTTTTAAAATCACGAATTGCAATATCTCCTTTTATATTTTCTTTTCGATGCCGAAGATTTACTCATGGACATAATGAAAATAAAATTTTTAAGACAAACGATGCTCGATGCCAAAATCTAAAAAAATCAGTTTTTAAAAAATTACCATCTTGCTCGGAATTTTAAAACAACTGAGCCAGACAGCCAGCGTGTCACACTAATTCAGTCGCTACAACCATAACAGACACACGATTCTAAAATTGAAAGGCAACTAGAACCATTGCGTTCGTCGAAAATTGTTTGCCCTGGTGTCAATCAGTCCCACCTTCCAGCGATTTTCTATTCAGTAGTGTATGAATAGAGGTTTGGATTTTTCGACAAAGTTTCTGAAGACTACATTATTTATTTTTCAATTCATTTCCTATTTTTCAATACGTCTTGACTTGTCACTGTAAATCTCCACTGTCACGCGGGGTTGGCCATCTGTGGCCATGATAACAGAAGACTTTAAAATTGTAATAATAACAGAACATAACAAAATAATTTAAAAGTCATAATAGAAGCATTTTAAAAATTGAACGAAATTCTACAGATAAATTTTCAGAAGACATTCGAAAAAATTGTTTGTGCCGTAATAGTTCAAAATACTTTGTACTCCTTCAGCAGTACATATACTAAAAATTGGAACGATACAGAGAAGAAGACTTTAGGAAAAAATTGTACTTTTCAGCAGTGCATATACTAAAAATTGTAATAGTTCAAATACTCTGTTTCAAAATTGTTTGTGACGTAATAGTTCAAATACTTTGTACTCGCTTTGACAGTACATATACTAAAAATTGGAACGATACAGAGAAGACTTTCGGAAAAATTGTTTGTGACGTAATAGTTCAAATACTTTGTACTCGCTTCGGCAGTACATATACTAAAATTGGAACGATACAGAGAAGACTTTCGGAAAAATTGTTTGTGCCGTAATAGTTCAAATACTTTGTACTCGCTTTGAAGTACATATACTAAAATTGGAACGATACAGAGAAGACTTTCGGAAAATTGTTTGTGACATAATAGTTCAAATACTTTGTACTCGCTTCAGCAGTACATATACTAAAATTGGAACGATACAGAGAAGACTTTCCGGAAAAAAATTGTTTGTGCCGTAATAGTTCAAATACTTTGTACTCGCTTCAGCAGTACATGTACTAAAATTGGAACGATACAGAGAAGACTTTCGGAAAAATTGTTTGTGCCGTAATAGTTCAAATACTTTGTACTCGCTTCAGCAGTACATATACTAAAATTGGAACGATACAGAGAAGACTTTCGGAAAAATTGTTTGTGCCGTAATAGTTCAAATACTTTGTACTCGCTTCAGCAGTACATATACTAAAATTAGAACGATACAGAGAAGACTTTCGGAAAAATTGTTTGTGCCGTAATAGTTCAAATACTTTGTACTCGCTTCAGCAGTACATATACTAAAATTAACGATACAGAGAAGACTTTCGGAAAAATTGTTTGTGCCGTAATAGTTCAAATACTTTGTACTCGCTTCAGCAGTACATATACTAAAATTGGAACGATACAGAGAAGACTTTCGGAAAAATTGTTTGTGCCGCAGTTCAAATACCTTGTACTCGCTTCAGCAGTACATATACTAAAAATTGGAACGATACAGAGAAGACTTTGTACCGGAAAAATTGTTTGTGCCCGTACAAATACTTTGTACATACATACTAAAATTGGAACGATACAGAGAAGACTTTCGGAAAAAATTGTTTGTGACGTAATAGTTCAAATACTTTGTACTCGCTTCAACAGTACATGTACTAAAATTGGAACGATACAGAGAAGACTTTCGGAAAAATTGTTTGTGGCGTAATAGTTCAAATACTTTGTACTCGCTTCAGCAGTACATATACTAAAATTGGAACGATACAGAGAAGACTTTCCGGAAAAATTGTTTGTGCCGTAATAGTTCAAATACTTTGTACTCGCTTCCAGCAGTACATATACTAAAAATTAGAACGATACAGAGAAGACTTTCGGAAAAATTGTTTGTGCCGCAATAGTTCAAATACTTTGTACTCGCTTTCAACATGTACTAAAATTGAACGATACAGAGAAGACTTTCGGAAAAATTGTTTGTGGCGTAATAGTTCAAATACTTTGTACTCGCTTTCACAGTACATATACTAAAATTAGAACGATACAGAGAAGACTTTCGGAAAAAATTGTTTGTGCCGTAATAGTTCAAATACTTTGTACTCGCTTCAGGCAGTACATATACTAAAATTGAACGATACAGAGAAGACTTTCGGAAAAATTGTTTGTGGCGTAATAGTTCAAATACTTTGTACTCGCTTCGGCAGTGCATATACTAAAATTTGAACGATACAGAGAAGACTTTCGGAAAATTGTTTGTGGCGTAATAGTTCAAATACTTTGTACTCAAATACATATACTAAAATTGTACAGAGAAGACTTTCGGAAAATTGTTTGTGCCGTAATAGTTCAAATACTTTGTACTCGCTTCAGCAGTACATATACTAAAATTGGAACGATACAGAGAAGACTTTCGGAAAATTGTTTGTGGCGTAATAGTTCAAATACTTTGTACTCGCTTTGACAGTGCATATACTAAAATTAGGAACGATACAGAGAAGACTTTCGGAAAAATTGTTTGTGCCGTAATAGTTCAAATACTTTGTACTCGCTTCAGCAGTACATATACTAAAATTGGAACGATACAGAGAAGACTTTCGGAAAAATTGTTTGTGCCGTAATAGTTCAAATACTTTGTACTCGCTTCAGCAGTACATGTACTAAAAATTAGAACGATACAGAGAAGACTTTCGGAAAAATTGTTTGTGCCGTAATAGTTCAAATACTTTGTACTCGTTTCACAGTACATGTACTAAAATTTGAACGATACAGAAGACTTTCGGAAAAATTGTTTGTGCCGTTATAGTTCAAATACTTTGTAAATATACTAAAATTTGAACGATACAGAGAAGACTTTCGGAAAAATTGTTTGTGGCGTAATAGTTCAAATACTTTGTACTCGCTTCGGCAGTGCATATACTAAAATTGGAACGATACAGAGAAGACTTTCGGAAAAATTGTTTGTGGCGTAATAGTTCAAATACTTTGTATTCGCTTTGACAGTGCATATACTAAAATTAGAACGATACAGAGAAGACTTTCGGAAAAATTGTTTGTGACGTAATAGTTCAAATACTTTGTACTCGCTTCAGCAGTGCATATACTAAAATTGGAACGATACAGAGAAGACATTCGGAAAATTGTTTGTGGCGTAATAGTTCAAATACTTTGTACTCGCTTCGGCAGTGCATATACTAAAATTGGAACGATACAGAGAAGACTTTCGGAAAAATTGTTTGTGGCGTAATAGTTCAAATACTTTGTATTCGCTTCAGACAGTGCATATACTAAAATTGAACGATACAGAGAAGACTTTCGGAAAAATTGTTTGTGGCGTAATAGTTCAAATACTTTGTACTCAGCAGTACTGTCGGCAGTGCATATACTAAAATTGGAACGATACAGAGAAGACTTTCGGAAAAATTGTTTGTGGCGTAATAGTTCAAATACTTTGTACTCGCTTTGACAGTGCATATACTAAAATTAGAACGATACAGAGAAGACTTTCGGAAAAATTGTCAGTGGCGTAATAGTTCAAATACTTTGTATTCGCTTCAGCAGTACATATACTAAAATTGAACGAACGATTTCGGACAGAGTTCAAATATGACTTTTTGGCGTTCATAATTTTTAACGATCACATATTTCACATTAACATCGTCAACTATTTATCTTCATATTTTACGTTATTTTAACTTTTCCTGTTGTAGTTTATCATTGCCATATCAAAAAGGACCGTGCGTCACACAAAAGAAAGTCGTATGTACTGTTAATAACAAAGTATAAAAACTACCAATTTATTAAAGTTATATAATAATTTAACTTGAATAAAAATATTTCATATCAATATGCTATATCAAAAGGGGCTTAAAATTTCTCATCTTATCATCTCATCTATAATATCAATTTATCAACTTTCTGAAAAAAAAATTACATCCCATCCATATGTAATAAGCAAACAGTAATACATTGAGTGGTACATAAATTATTAATAAACACAATTGCTTTTCATAGAACTATACGAGTTTATGCATAAAATTAAAAATTGTAGTTTGCTTGTCATAACAGTTCCTCTTAAATTTTAAGCAGATTAAAAGGAAATAAGTAAAATCTCTAGTTCTTTTGTCACAGAAAGTCCTTTATAAATAATTTTCATTCATTTTTTTTTAAGTTTATCTGGCGCCATCTATTGGTAGATATATGCAACTTAAATCTAAAAAAAAAAATAAAATTAATTAATTAAATTTAATGAATGAATTAATATTTGAAAAACCTGTATTAACATCCAATGCCACTACAAGTTCAAAAAAATGTATTTGAACTTGAATGGATGAATAAAAAGTATTTTATTAACGATTGAAAATTTGAACATGATATACATAGGGAGATTGTGAGCTAATAGAATTGAATAAGTAAAATCTCTAGTTATTTTGTCTCACCCGTGATTCCCATTTAACTGTAAACTCAGAAAAAAAATTAATAGCAGAGAAAATTACGAAATAAAAATTTAAAGCAGTTATATTATACCTCTATGATTTATTACAATTTTTTAATATTTCTTATTCTATTTAAATTTTCCTAGTTTCTGCAGAACCAAAATGCTAATCAAAATTTTACTAACAATTTTAAAACTTTTCTTTACGTTTTACTTACATGTAATTTTAAAAATAATTTAAAAGCAATTTATAAATTTTTAAGTATGTATCTTTTTTTCTCTTTGTATGTTCTTTTTGTATCAAATCAAATAGATCATTAAAATAATGATTGTTCAATTGAAGTACAATTAAAATTGAATTTCCTGTTGTTTCAAACATAGTATAGCGAAATTCACTAATAAAATTAGTATTTATATATATATATATAAGATTATTTGTATTTCATACTATTAAATTGTTATGTAGCTTATATAAGGGTCACATTTATTTAAACTTAAAACCATAATCCATCTGTACAACAAGTTCTGAAATAATTCCATATAATTACAAAGTTGACAGTGTTAGAAATTTAATTAATCTTATCAATTAATCTTTCAGATTAATTTCAACAGTAATTCCTATATCTTAATTTCGCCTTTCACAGCACGCTTTCAATCTGTCCGGATAATTTCAAAGTTACTCTGTCATTTGCTAGATATATGTGTCAGGTGTTAAATTTAGATTGAGATGTATGAGATATACATATTAAAATACATATATTAATGCGGAAATATTTACATATATTAAAAATTTGAGGATAATTGTTTAAACTTTAACAATATAAATAGAACATCTTGCTGAACTACATATAATAAATCCATATCATGGAGTAATAAAAACTTTTCAATAGAAAAAAAAAAAAATGAATCTATCTATCATCATTTAACCATTGTATTTTTTAAATTATAAACAATAGTTTTTCTTCATCAAGTTGGCAAAGCAGATTCCCTAGATCTTAATTATTTTTTTACTTGAAATTTCGGATAAACATATAAAATGATAATAAATCAGTTATAATTTTTATATTGTAATGATCAATGATAAAACAATATCAAGAAATGTTTTGCTCATCGTCAAATGCAGAGTTCTTTCATGATATCCAACTTTCGTACAAAAGGTTCATCGTGGTTATTTGATATTAAATTAGCACATAATTTTACTTATATTAATCTACCTTATTAATTACTTAACAATATAGGAATTTGATATAACTAAGCATGTTCAGGGTTATATGTATATTCAGGTTGACATAACAAACATTTTCTTAATTGATTTCTGTAATGATCTCAATCTTTTTTATTATATTAATATTGTATATGTTCACTAGGAAGCGTTATTGGGATTTCCAGACATCGGCAAACCAAATATGTATATATGTATATATATATATATAAAGGGAATAACAATAAAAAGTATGCAAATGTGCGTATAGGAAATGTTATTGCGACTTTCATATAAAAACTAGCATCGTTTCTAAGAAGTACATAAAATTTACTTGCAGAGCATATTGTTATGGCTTTTTTGTGCTTTTGTCCTCATTTATACAAATGTAATTAAGAAAACCTATTTTTCACTAGATGATTATTCAAAATTTAATTGTAATTCTACACTTAGGGTTTTATAGCAGGTGTAAAAAAGTTACAAGCAAAACAATAATATACGATTAACTATTTGTGGGACATAAACACTACTACCAAAATGCGGTTGAAAACTTTTAAATTATACAGATTGTTCCCAAAATTTCAAAGTATACAACATTAAAGTACAACTGATTACAATTTTTTTTTTCAATGCAAATAATCTTTTTAAAAAAAAAACAAGTAATATAAAAAAATTTTTAAAGTCAATTCCTTCTTTTTTTTTCACTATATTGCAGGAAGTCCTTTATAAATAATTTTTATTCATTTTTAAAGTTTATCTGGCGCCATCTATTGGTAGATATATGCAACTCAAATCTAAAAAAAAAACTAAAATTAATTAATTAAATTTAATGAATGAATTAATATTTGAAAAACCTGTATTAACACCCAGTGCCACTACAAGTTCAAAAAAATGTATTTGAACTTGAATGGATGAATAAAAAGTATTTTATTAACGATTGAAAATTTGAACATGATATATATAGGGTGAGTGTGAGCTAATAGAAGGAATTGAAATAAGATTTAAATTCGTACAGTAATTTAATGACAGTTTAATTCGTATTTTTTTTTTTATTTTATTACAGCCATAATAAAATAATGTGTTCTTCACTATTACATGCATATATCCATCATTTCAACATTCATGTAAATTGGATCGGAAATCAGATATCTGACGAACCCGTACTTTAAAGTACTATAGATCTTATTAAAAGTATAAGAAATAAATCATTAATTTTAAACTATTTATCACTAACTATTAAAACTATAATTCCCTAACAGTTAAAACTATAAATCACTTCGTTAGCCTTAAGTCATAAGCTAGGTTTTTACACTTTTGTCATTATTTTTAATTTTGTATCTCACAAAAAATATATATATAAATAAAATTTCTAATCATTCTGAAAGAAAGTTGACACTTGTGATTTTATTTTAAAATATTACCTTTTAACTTCTTTATCAGACATTTTTTTGTTTAAGAAGAACTTTTTATCTGTAATTCTCATTATAACAATATATCGAAAGACGGTAGCAATACGAAAAAACAATTTTTGTATCAAAGAAATTAATCATCATTCTTTTTTTTGCCATATGTTTTGAAGTAGCAAATTTTTATACCAAAATATTTTTATCATTCGAAATCCTATTGTAGTAAGTAGGAAAATAAAAATTCAAAATAAAAGGAGTTTTTTTAATTCTACAATCCACTTTTTTCCTGTGGTATAAAAAAAAAATTAGGGAATGTTTCATCTTTTTGCTATCATGTAAGAAATAAAAAAAAAACTACAACAGGAATGTGATTGTTATTTTTTTTTTTTTTTTTTTTTTTTTAGTTCTATTATAAAATTTTTTTTTTCGAAATGAAAACCTTTCTGTATTTCACATTATTTGTGTAATATTTTATTTTACGCATTGAAGATAAATTAAAGACATTTTTATTAATAATTATGGTTTGTCTCCTCACATTATTATTGTCCATCTCCTTGCAATTTTATTGCACATCTTATATTTTTATTGCACAACTCATTAAATTTTTAATCCAAGTCTCATTACATTTTTATTGCCCATCTCATATTTTTATTTCCCATTTCTTTATTTTTTATTTCCATATCTTATTATATTTTTACTCCACGTCTCATTACATTTTTATTGTACATTTACTTATATTTTTATTGATCGTGTCGTAACATTTTTTTTTTTTTTTTTTTTTTTTTTGCAGTTTTCACTATATTTTTATTGCACGTCACATTGCATTGTTATTGCCATCTTGTATTTTTATTTCACATTTCACTTTACTTTTTAATTTGTACGTCCCATATTTTTACTCCACGTCTCATTACTTTTTATTTGACATATCTTTATATTTTTTTATTACACATCACATTACAATGTTATTGCCCATCTCATATTTTTTTATTTCCCAATTCTTTATTTTTTTATTTCCATACCTTATTATATTTTTACTCCACATCTCAATACATTTTTATTGTACATTTCCTTATATTTTTTCATTGCCCATCTAGTTACATTTTTCTATACTTTTCATTATATTTTTATTCCATGTCTCAGTATCACATTACAATGTTTTTATTTCCTTTTTTATATTTTCATTGCATCTCAATACATTTTTATTGTTTTCATTGCATATCACATTACAATGTTATTGCCCATCTTGTGTTTTTTATTCAACATTTCTTTATTTTTTTATTAGCATGTATTATTATAATTTTACTCCACGTCTCAATACATTTTTATTGTACATTTCCTTACATTTTTTTTTTTTTGTTGCCCATCTAGTTACATTTTTTTCTACACTTTTCACTATATTTTTTATTGCACGTCTCAGTACATTTTTATTTCCTTATATTTTTTGAACGTTACATTGCATTGTTATTGCCCATCTTATGATTTTATTCCACATTTAAATAATTGGTTCTTTTAATTGGTTTGTCTCATATTTTTAATCCACGTCTCATTACATTTTATTACACATATCTTTATATTTTTTATTGCACGTCATATTACATTGTTATTACCCATCTTGTGTTTTTATTCCACATTTCCTTATTTTTTAATTGGTATGTCCCATATCATTACTCCACGTCTCATTACATTTCATATTACACATATCTTTATATTTTTTATTGCACGTCACATTACATTGTTATTACCCATCTTGTTTTTTTATTCCATTTCCTTATTTTTTAATTATTATGTGCCATACCATTACTCCACGTCTCATTGCAGTTTTATTTCACATATCTTCATATTTTTATTTCACATCTCATTACATTTTTATTTCACATACCTTTATATTCTTATTTTACATCTCATTACATTTTTATTTCACATATCTTTTTATATTTTTATTTCACTTCTTATTACATTTTTATTTCACATCTCATTACATTTTTATTTCACATATCTTTACATTTTTATTTCACATCTCATTACATTTTTACTTCAGATTTCATTATATTTTTTAATGCACATTTCATTATATTTTTACTATACGTCTCGTTATATTTATTCTGCACATTTCATTTTATTTTAATTTCACGTTTCATTACATTTTAACTCCATATTTCATTACATTTTTGCATGTCTCAGTAAATTTCATTACACAAAATTCATTGCACCTTTATTGTGTGTAAACACGAATTCAAATTTCTATCAATAATAATGCCTTAATACCTTAAAATACCCGGCAGCATTATAGATTAAATATTTTGAGACATTTTTAAATAAAGGATAAAAGTTTTACAAAACTTCAATAGCAAGCCGTGAATAATTTGTAAAATTTAAATCTAAATACAATTCAATTGTCTCGCGATCTCTCATGCATATCAATGCTTACCATAAATCTTTTCCAAAATCAAATACAAATAAGATATGTGTTACGCAGTTTGGATTAAATATCTCGAAGTTTGGAAAAATATTACAGTTTAACAAATACAGTTAAGTAACAATTACAGACATCGAAAACTGTCTTTTAAAGTGTGATTCTTTACCAATTACAGTGCATTTCACAGTGATACAGTAACATTTTCGCTGTTCAGTTAATTGTAAGCTTATTTTCCTGTTTCTAAAAAGTGCGTGGATTATTTAAATGAGGCTCTTTAATTAGCGATGTCAAATTACCTTTCCGACTTCTGAGTCTACGAGGATTCAGAACCATTTGCATTTTAACGTCACTTTGTAGAAAGTGATAATTGTGAGAACAGCTGAAGTGAGCAAATTTGTCAAGAAGCTGTTTAAAATTAGATACAACTTGGTTAAAATTAAGTGAAGGTTAATAAAAATAATTACCCCTCATTACTCAATCACAGCTTCAGTTTGAAAAACAAAGCCTTCCAACTGAAAATTGTTTTAAGATACTGCATTTGAGTGCTGAACTACTTGGATGCTTATATAAGATACGTTACTGTGTTCAATAATTTAGAAATTAAATGGTATTGTCAGCACTGTACATCTTTTTATAAAACGTTTTTCACAAAAAATTCGTTAAAGACGATAAGTTCCTTTTAATAGTTCTTTTTGAATGCCAATAAATTTGACCTGTATAATTCCTCATTAAAAAGGTGGATATTTAACAGTTTGTTGAAAAGGATGATTGTGGGAGCAGTTAAAGATCTTTTAACCAAAGGTTTTTCACAAAAAAAATTTAAGAAACACAGTAAGTTAAATTTTAATAGTTGTTTTTGAATGACAATAATTTGACTTTAGTAATTCCCCATTAAAAGATGGATATTTAACAGTTTGTTGAAAGTGATAATTGTGAGCAGTCGAAGATCTTTTTATCAAAGTTTTTTCAGAAAACAATTCATGAAAGACGATAACTTTCTTTTTAATAGTTGTTTTTGAATGCTAATAACTTAGAGTAGAGCAACAAACCAAAAAAAAAAAAAAAAAACGCAAGAGACATCATCTGGGAATTTCACATTCTCTTACTATTACTAGCTCAGCAGAACATTCTGGTTTACAGATCTCTTTAGCGCAGATGATTTACTAAGTTCTAATTGTATTTTTAATCTCTTGTTTTGCAAACACATCGCTGATCACTAGACCATTCCGGTCCCTATTTTTACAGTTTATTATTTTTCTTTTCCCTTTCCCAGCCATCATTATAAATATTTAATGAAATCGATCAATCAGAGTGGAAATTACTTTCTTGTAAATGGAGATTTTACGGGTTGAAAAAAAAAAAAAAAACGGGAAATGTTTTTGTGAGAAAGGAAAAAGAGTTTTTCTCGAAGGGGCTTTTCCATAGAAAAAATTAGAAAATTAATGAAACTATAGCTGTATTTTTTTAAATTTTTTTAATTATGCTTTATTGTCATTTTTTCTGTCATTTTTTTTTTCTGTTTACGCATCCTGCCCCTTTTAATATGTCATATTTTTATACAATTTGAATAGAAAATATACAATGCAATATTGATTTTATTATATGACATAAGAAGAGTTAGAAGACATTTGTTTAAACTGAAAAACTCACAATAAGGGATATTCTTCAATGGCGCAACAGCCCCATGGTGGACCAAAGCCTACTTCTTACACAAACAGACTCCCAAACTTTGGTAGGGTTGCCAACCCTATGTCCAACACTTGGACTTCTTTATATTCCCAAGATACACCTCCTACCTAAATCTAGAGACTTGCGGTGGGCCATGATTGATTGGCGAGCCATCTGAACCTTTTTGGCATTTTTGATAGCCCAAATTACCCGCTCTGTGGGGAAGACGAGATCATGAACAGGCAGCTATAGCAGGATGTCCGGCCTTGCGTGTGGGGACTGCGAGATGAAAAGATATTGCAGAGCTAGAACTTTGCTGATGAGACATTTGCTTGTTTTTCTTATTGTTGTCTTTTTTTTTCTTGTATGTATTTTTACATGGGTTTTTTTTTATCTCATTATCTAAGAGTTTGTCATTTTCTCTTGCCATTGAACAATTAATTCACCATAATAATCTATACAACCTACAGAGCTTTTCTACGTCATCTCTTCATTAATAGAGGACTCAGAGTAACATAACAATGCTAGATCGGAAATGCTTTCAGACACGGTAGATGGCGTTGAACAGCGGCGGGAATTCTAAGCTGTCTCATAAACACTCTTCATTTTATCTTCCAGGTGAATGATTATACTAACACGGAATTAGTAGATATGCATTCAGCTTACTACACCTATGACTGCAATAGACTCGTACAGCTCTAGTATGCGCAACGATATCCAATGAAGCGTTCTCCCAGGCATAGTTTTGTTAAATGTCTCTACCAGCAATTATCTGGGATGTGTTTTTGAATAAACATTACGAACACCAGTCATAGAGGAGATTTCCCTAGATATAGCACGGGTCAATTCAAGTTCTAAACGCAACCTATAGAGCACATATCAAGATGTTCACGAACCCTGTTATTAAAATATTTCTACCTTCAAACTTTTGGGTTTATTTCACGTCAATTAGAAAAAATCGAAGTGAATTTCAATATGATTTTTCGACTGAAATAATAATAATATTTTTCAATATAGGAAACATTTCCTTACATTTTTCTCCAAGCGTGATTTTTGAAACAATATGCATGATATTTCAAGAATTAAACATGATAATTTGGAGGAAGCCGACTTCTGACTCCAACTCCCGACTCCTTTAAAAATGCTCGACTCCATGATGAGATGACACCGATACCTCACCTCTGCTAAATACATTAAATCTTAAAGAATAAAAATTTAACCTAAATCCTGTCTGAAGAAAACAAACGTAAATGGAAAGAACCTAAACTACAAAACTATGCTTAAAAAAGCCTAACTAATTTAAACCTAAAAACAACAAAAACATGTTTTAAAAAAATATTCATCTGGACAGACGAGTACTTCAAAAAGTTCACAGAATAAGAAAATAAAATACCCTATTTGGTTTTAAAAATATATATATATTTTTAGAAACACTTACAAACAAATATTTTTGAGTGACGTGTACACCTAATTACTGCAAAAGTTTTACCAAATGTTGACTTCCAGGTACAAGTTAAAATTGAAATTTCAAGTTTTAAGAAATGGAGCCCGTCTTCTTTATTCTCATATTGCTGAATCTAAAATTACTTAAGGAGATAATAATTCTGTCAACAAATTCATAAATTGTCGATTCTGTCAATATTTTAATAATGGCATTATAAAGAAACTTTTCAGATTAGATTTTCCTTATAAGCCTAGATAGAAAAAAATTTAATTTAACAATTTCATTGCTTTATTGAAGTATTCTTCTTTTCTCTCCGAAAGACATTATTTCGGAAATTTTAATTATAAAGTAATATATTTTTTTTTAAAAAAAACCTTTCTTTGACATAGTTTTTGTCAAGCAAAATGCTGCTCAAACTCTAAATTATTCTTAGGATTAAAATAATTCTTCAAAAAAATTCGCAATCAAAAGTATTTTGTTTTCGAAAAAGGAAATAACTGTTTAAATGAGCAATAATAAAACATCTGTTGCAGTTTGGTGAATAGTTCAATGGGTTTTCAAACCGATAGAGCTCGATTCAAAATCGAGCAGGTAATGACCAACTGAAAATAAAAATTTCAGGTTCTACAAATGAGGCACTTCTTTTTTTCATATTGCTGAATCTTAAAATACGTCAATACAATAAAATTATGTTAATAAATAATTATTTCAATCATAACACTTATAAAGAAACTATTCAGATTAATTTTTTTTCTTATAAATCAAGATAGCAAAATCTTTAAAAAATAATTGAATTTGACGATTTCATTACTGAATTGAATTTGACGATTTCATTACTGAATTGAATTTGACGATTTCTGTCTAAAAAAACTTTATTTCTGTAAATTTTAATTATAAAGTAATATTATTTAAAAAAAAACATTTCTTTGACATAGTTTCAATCACACAAGATGTTGCTCAAACTTCAGATTATTCTTAAATTCAAAACATTTCAACAAAAAAAACTCACACTCAAGGTAAATGTATTTTGCCTTCAAAAAAAAGAGTAATGGCTGTATAAATACTGTACATATGACCAACAGCAAAGCATCTATTGCAGTTTGGTGAATAGTTCAATGGGTTTCCAAACTGATAGACCTCGATTCAAAATCGAGCAGGTAAAATCTGAGCAGTTCCAACAGTCCAACTGAAAGTTCCTTTATTTTATTCAAAGAATGAACACTATAAATACGTAGACGCAAAAATCCATCAATTCCAAGAGATAGGATAAGACTACAAATCTCCCCTAATGTTCATTTTAAATTGTAGTCCAAAGATTCTTTCCCCCATGATGCCCATTAAGTAGCTCTAAATCTGCTGCATATCTGCCATTTCTTTACTGAACGATCTCAGCTTAAGAGCTCTTTCTTTTAAATCCATGATTATGATCCTTTAAGAAACGATTCGCTATTCTAATTCTATAATGCATATTCTTATAATTACCTATTAAAAATTAAGCATGAACTAGTATTGTATTCTATTAAAAAAAATCATCTTTAATTTCAGTACTCAAGAATTTATGATATATTGAGATTAATTATAATTTTTATTAGAGTTTGTTTTTATGCCAAATATTTAAAATAAATTTTATATTTATTCAATTTGTGAATGAATACTACAACTAAAAAAAAAAAAATCAAGAGTATATTTGCAGCACTATTTCCACAGGAAGTGTTGCAAGCATTTCGTTCCCAGGAGAGAAGAATGTATATTTTTTAACAAGTACATAATAACAACCTGTTACTCAAATTTGACTGCAGATAAGCAGTGTTGTGGATATTTATATTGCATGCAATTAGTGTTTTTGTACTAATGAGAACAACTGTCACTCAAATCTGATAGCAAATATTCAGTGTCATGGATAACGAGACCTCATGAAATTAGGGATTATCTATTTCGCCTGTTTTCAAAGTAAACCCCTTGTGATTTCGTGAATTATGCCGTATGATAATTAAGATCTGCCACAAACAAATAGATGAAATACATTCGTAGTAAGGGGCCTGATGGCCGAATGGCTAGCGCTCTGGCGTTCGGTACCACAGGTATCGGGTTCAAATCCCGGCTTTGCCATGGGTGTTTGTAGTGATTCGGAATCCACTTTAAGCCGTAGGTCCCGGTCCTAATAGGATCGTAGAGCGCTGCGGGGCATTGTTACTCCGCCGTGGCTTACCATCAAGCTACACGCGCCCCCTGGGTAATGCAAAGTGAGTAACATAGGTGCAGCCGTTATCGCGAAAGATCATGGTCTATTTGCCAGCTGCATTAGAAGAAAAAAAAAAAAGATTCGTAGTAGACTTGAGAACTCTGCAAATCTCCGTCCTGGGAGTGCACTGGCCTTGTGTATTAAATTATCTTTAATTTTCTTTTTTTTTGTACACAGATTTCTGTATAGGTATATATATACCTAATGTTAGGTATGTAATATATAATAATGTTAGGTATATAATAATATATATGAACCTAAAAGTCCCATGAACCTAAAAGCCCTTCTTGAAGCCCGTATAGGCCGAGACGTTATAATGTTATCTGCAAATTAATTAGTTTATATTCACAAATACTGTACATCTGTTTTATTTTCATGATTTTTTAACCCATCTCAAGAACTTAATAATTAATTTCTTTAATGTTATTTTTAAATAGAATTGAAATATTACAGTTTTAACGAATTATTTTAGAAATTTTTAAGTTTTGAAAATCATGTTTTGTAAATTGTATTACATGACGTAATTAATTTATCAAATTATTTATTACAATGCAAGATAAACAATGTTATTACTCAGAATATAACAAGTTTATATTTGACTTTCTGTTTAAAATATTTAGTTTGTAAAAAATGTAAATATCACATCATTTTTTAAATTTTATTTTGAAAATAGTATTTTATTATTTATTTTTTTTTTTTTATTATTATTTTAACTCCTTTGTTATAATTTATTTCAAAACATTTTCTCTAAAAGAAAACGGATATGATAACTTCATTTTCAAACAAAAATTCAAAATCCATGTTTTCAGGGGCTGCATCCATTGGGATCAACGTTTCGTTTAAATAATTTTTCGAAAAGTTTTTGCTTACGTATTATCGAGATTACAATATTATTTTTTATTTTTCTTTACATCAAACAAAGCAACTCAACTCTGTTTTGTTTTCATGAAAACTTATTTATTTTTTTCAGCTTTTGTTTCATATTTTTAAATCTAGAACATACAATTTTTTATTTCCATCAAATAAAAGATATTTTGCAAACGTAATTTTTTTTTTTATAATAAAACTTTCTTTATGCCGATAACTGCAAATTGTAGTTATGTTAGTGCAAAACAATTTTGTATTGAATATTTATAGAAATCTAATTTGAGTTTGTATATGAGACAAAAAAAAAATACAAAAGAGCTCAAAATTTAATAATTTGAAATAATCGTTAAGAATTTTTAAATTATTCTCTAACAATACAATATTAATAAAATTTGCAAACGAAAAAGGAAAATAAAATAAGTTTTTGAAAAAAAAAATTGGATTATTTAGCTAACAGATTTAAAAAAAAAACTAAAGGTTTTCAGAATGATTTGTTTTGTCACACTAAAGTTTTAATAAAATCTGTTTAACAAAAAAGATACAAAGTTCAAAATTTAGAACTCAATTTTGAACTTATAATGTATTAAAATAACTTTTTTTTTAATTCAATTCAAATAGAAGTATTAGATATATATTTATTAGTTCATAAAAAGAGTAAAAAGTAAAAGTTAACTTAAAAAAATAATTACCTTTATTGTCAAAATCAAATTTTAACAAGATAAATTAAATCAAAATTTATAACATGGTAAAATAATTCAATGTATTTAAAAAAGAAAATAAATTTGTTTTTAAGCTTGTATTTAAATGCTTATTAATCTTATTAGCTCAAATAGTACACAAAAATTAAATCCTCATTATATTCATTAAGTGATTTTTTTTTTGTTCACATTAACTTTTAATTAGATATTAGCATATTAATTCACAAAAAAAAATTTAAAAATAATGAATTTTTATTTTTCTAACAATTTATTCAAATGATGTACTCAAGAGTTTCATGATTGTCTTTAATACATTTGAGACACAATATTAAAAAATAATAACAATAAAAAAATTTTTTATTTAAGCTGCATTTAACTAATTTATAAAAATACAAATAATAATAAAACCCATTTTCTTGAAGGATTTCAATTAAGAACAATTATTCAATTATTAGAATCATTACATTTATTGTCTAAGTATCTTCCAAAACTACAACAAATAAATCTAAATAAATTAATACTTTTAAAATGGATTCAAGATAATTAATTTTTGATATTATTATTTAATTGTATTATCCCACTATATCATATATTAGATGCTTTTTAAGGAGTAGAGTTTAATTTTTTTTTTTTAATGTAAAAGCTTCAAGATTATTAAATTTGTTACATAAGAATATAAACATTTTTATTGTATAATATAATATTCCCCATTTATAATAACTGCATAATTATAATATATATACATATATAATAATAATAGAATATAGTGTACGAATATTTCTGGAATACGGTAAATTTATTTAATGCCGAAATACTTAAAGAAGAAATTGTAATTATATTTTAAGTGCTTTTGACAGTTTTTTTTTTTTTTTATTATTATATTTATTTATTAATTTTTTTTTTCATTTTCCTTTTTTAATTTCATTATGTTTTCTTTTTTTTTGTACGATTTGGCATACTCTTTTTTTTAAATCAACAGTTAATTGAATTCTTTAAAACCAGTAGTTAACGTAATTCTTTTAAAACCAGTTGCAAATGAAATACTTTAAAACCAGTAATTAATTGTCCTGTCATTCGTTTTCTTTGAAATACTAGAATTACATGCTTAAAATTTGGTGTTCTTATGTATATATATTTTACTAATACATATTTTTGTACAAAAACTTTCATGCTGCCACCTACCATGGCAAGGCAAATTTGTTGAACCTAACGTCTGATGGCATCTATCAAATAAGATGCAATTTTTGATTAAATGCATACTCTTTGGATTTCAAATATCCCCCTGCTGAAAGCCATTGGAATGAAATCGCAGGATCTTGGAGGTCATGAAAAGTTAAATGGATGTAGACAATTCTGTCACCAAACTATTGTGTTAAGAAACGTTAGACAGAAAACATTACATGTAGGGGAGCGCCATCTTGCATCCATATGACGTCAGATAGAGCATTTCGCTGTAGTGATATCTGAAATCTAAAGTTTATTCAAAAGACACATGCTTAGCTGGCTTACAAGTTTAATTCTCTAATGATGCACTGCAAAGAAGTTTATTCAAAAACCAATAAATATTTTTGAGGAAATTCCAGGTGGACTCTGTAGTTAGGTTGCATTCACTGGATGAGGGATCATTTTAACCTAGGCAATACGACCACATCGAATCATTTACATATTTTTTTGTATAAAATGTATGTACTTTAAAAGTATATGCATACTTTTATAAAGTATGTTATATATACGTACGTATACGTACATATAACTTCCATAGTACGGCCTTTCTTACCGTGTATTAGCATGGCCTTATTGTGTTACTTTGTCTCAATTAATGTTTTTATAATTTTATAGAATAATTTAATTGTAATTTAAAAAAGTTATAATCCATATTAAAGGAATTTGTTCAACAAGATTCTAATTTAATAAATTTACATAAACATAATCAATATTTTTACAGAAAATTTTAAAAAGAAATAAAAAGTATATAGATTTCTTTTTAAACTTCCAATATATTTGTTTATTGGCCAAAGTACATTAATCTTACAAAAATTACAGGAAATATCTCTGTAATGTTCTTCATCTTAACTAACTATACAACAGAAAGGTAAAAAAAAAAAAGCAGCATAGTACAGAATTTACTATTTTTGAAGGGAAAAAATTGAAATTTTGAAATAAAATTTATTATACACAAATTAGAATCTTCATAACACATTTTTATCTATTTACAAAAATTTCTTAAATAAAATCCCTTTCTCAACAATACAGAATACAAACAGTTAAAATTCCACTTAAAAGCGAAACAATTTAAAATATTTCGGTCACCACACTGTAAATTACAATGGAAAACTGGAGGAAAGGCAAAGGAAAGTCCCAACTCTCAACAGAGCGATACCCCAAGAAAGCAAACATTAACTTAGTTCGGGATCAAGTCGCCGAGTTACTACTACAAGCCGCCGCCGACAACTCTTTTGGTTCCCGAACAACTTGACATTTCACTTCTAGGTAAGCTTTTCTTCCGAAAGACCAAAAATCCTTCCCCATTGAGAAATGAGAAATGAGATTTTCGCTGAAGTCTTCTAACCCCTGAGGGACTTCAATTTCGCTACCGCACAAATTTTTGCTTCAATGAAAGGTTGTTGCGAAAGTGGTTTCTCTTCGGGGAAAAAAAATAAGCCAGGAGGTGATGAGGAAACTTGCAAATATAGGAAAATTTTGATTTGTCATAACGAATCAGATTTCGATATTGTAAATAGAGAATTTATAGAGGTTATTTTATTTTTTACATCTTGTAAGAATTCCATTTGATTTGCTGGAAATAATTTTATGTATTCTTATCTAGTGAATCTCTGTGTTCTTAAGCTTCTGTTTATCCATGTTTAAACTATTTTGCGTTATTCCGATAAAATTGTAAATTCAAATGTTTTGTAATTTTATTATCATGAGATGTAAATTAATGGAATCAAGGGAATAAAATTTTACGGAATCAAGGCAATGATGTTTTACTGAATCAAAGGAATAATGTTTAAGTGAATGAAAGGAATAAAGTTTTACTTAATCAAAAGAATGATGTCTTACTGAATCAAGGGAATAATGTTTTATTGAATCAAAGGAAGGATGTTTTACTGAATCAAGTGGATGAAATTTTACTTACTTTTGCAAAAAAAAAAGGAAAAAACTCAGCATCGTACAGAATTTATTATTTTGCTTTATAAAAGAGAAATTTTGTGAGAATAAAAGTTATTACACACAAATCAAAACCTTCATAACACACTTTTAACTTTCTTATGAAAATTTCTTAATTTAAATCCCTTTCTCAACAATACAGAACACAAATAGTTAAAATTCCACTTAAAAGTGAAACAATTTAAAATATTTTGGTCACTACTACACTGTAAACTACAATGGAAAACTGGAGGAAAGGAAAAGGGAAAGATTTTTAAAACCCCAACTCTCAACAGAGCGATACCCCAAGAAAGCAAACATTAACTAAGTGGGGGATCAAGTCGCCGAGTTACTACTACAAGCCGCCGCCGACAACTCTTTTGGTTCCCGAACAACTTGACATTTCACTTCTAGGTCAGCTTTTCTTCCGAAAGACCAAAATCCTTCCCCATTGAGAAATGAGAAATGAGATTTTCGCTGAAGTCTTCTAACCCCTGAGGGACTTCAATTTCGCTACCACACAAATTTTTGCTTCAATGAAAGGTTGTTGCGAAAGTGGTTTCTCTTCGGGAAAGTAAAATAAGCCAGGGGGTGATAAGGAAACTTGCAAATATAGGAAAATTTTGATTTGTCATAACGAATCAGATTTCAGTATTGTAAATAGAGAGTTTATAGAGGTTATTTTATTTTTTACATCTTGTAAAAGAATTCCATTTGATTTGTTGAAGTAATTTTAGATATTCTTATCTAGTGATCTAGTGAATCTCCGTGTTCTTAAGCTTTTGTTTATCCATGTTTAAACTTTTTGCGTTATTCCGATAAAATTGTAAAATCAAATGTTTTTTTGTAATTTTATATCATGAGATGTAAATTAATGGAATCAAGGGAATAAAATTTTTCTGGAATCAAGGCAATGATGTTTTACTGAATCAAAGGAATAATGTTTAAGTGAATGAAAGGACTAAAGTTTTACTTAATCAAAAGAATAATGTCTTACTGAATCAAAGGGCATAATGTTTTATTCAATCAAAGGAAGGATGTTTTACTGAATCAAGTGGATGAAATTTTACTTACTTTTGCAAAAAAAAAAAGAAAAAACTCAGCATCGTACAGAATTTATTATTTTGCTTTAAGAAAGGAGAAATTTTGTGAGAATAAAAGAAGTTATTACACACAAATCAAAACCTTCGTAACACGCTTTTATCTTTCTTATGAAAATTTCTTAATTTAAATCCCTTTCTCAACAATACAGAACACAAATAGTTAAATTCCAAAAAAGTGAAACAATTTAAAATATTTTGATCACTACTACACTGTAAACTACAATGGAAAACTGGAGGAAAGGAAAAGGGAAAGATTTTTAAAACCCCAACTCTCAACAGAGGTATACCCCAAGAAAGCAAACATTAACTTAGTTCGGGATCAAGTTGCCGAGTTACTACTACAAGCCGCCGCCGACAACTCTTTTGGTTCCCGAATAACTTGACATTTACTTCTAGGTCAGCTTTTTCTTCCGAAAGACCAAAAATCCTTCCCATTGAGAAATTAGAAATGAGATTTTCGCTGAAGTCTTCTAGCCCCCTGAGGGACTTCAATTTCGCTACCACACAAATTTTTGCTTCAATGAAAGGTTGTTGCGAAAGTGGTTTCTCTTCGGGGAAAGTAAAATAAGCCAGGAGGTGATGAGGAAACTTTGCAAATATAGGAAAATTTTGATTTGTCATAACGAATCAGATTTCAGTATTGTAAATAGAGAGTTTATAGAGGTTATTTTATTTTTTTACATCTTGTAAGAATTCCATTTGATTTGCTGGAAGTAATTTTAGATATTCTTATCTAGTGATCTAGTGAATCTCCGTGTTCTTAAGCTTTTGTTTATCCATGTTTAAACTATTTTGCGTTATTCCGATAAAATTGTAAAAATCAAATGTTTTGTAATTTTATTATCATGAGATGTAAATTAATGGAATCAAGGGAATAAAATTTTTCGGAATCAAGGCAATGATGTTTTACTGAATCAAAGGAATAATGTTTAAGTGAATGAAAGGACTAAAGTTTTACTTAATCAAAAGAATAATGTCTTACTGAATCAAGGGCATAATGTTTTATTCAATCAAAGGAAGGATGTTTTACTGAATCAAGTGGATGAAATTTTACTTACTTTTGCAAAAAAAAGGAAAAAACTCAGCATCGTACAGAATTTATTATTTTGCTTTAAGAAAGGGAGAAATTTTGTGAGAATAAAAGTTATTACACACAAATCAAAAACCTTCGTAACACGCTTTTATCTTTCTTATGAAAATTTCTTAATTTAAAATCCCTTTCTCAACAATACAGAATACAAATAGTTAAAATTCCACTTAAAAGTGAAACAATTTAAAATATTTTGATCACTACTACACTGTAAACTACAATGGAAAACTGGAGGAAAGGAAAGGGAAAGATTTTTAAAACCCCAACTCTCAACAGAGGTATACCCCAAGAAAGCAAACATTAACTTAGTTCGGGATCAAGTTGCCGAGTTACTACTACAAGCCGCCGCCGACAACTCTTTTGGTTCCCGAATAACTTGACATTTTACTTCTAGGTCAGCTTTTCTTCCGAAAGACCAAAAATCCTTCCCCATTGAGAAATTAGAAATGAGATTTTCGCTGAAGTCTTCTAGCCCCCTGAGGGACTTCAATTTCGCTACCACACAAATTTTTGCTTCAATGAAAGGTTGTTGCGAAAGTGGTTTCTCTTCGGGAAAGTAAAAATAAGCCAGGAGGTGATGAGGAAACTTGCAAATATAAGAACATTTTGATTTGTCATAACGAATCAGATTTCAGTATTGTAAATAGAGAGTTTATAGAGGTTATTTTATTTTTTACATCTTGTAAGAATTCCATTTGATTTGCTGGAAGTAATTTTAGATATTCTTATCTAGTGAATCTCCGTGTTCTTAAGCTTCTGTTTATCCATGTTTAAAATATTTTGCGTTATTCCGATAAATTGTAAAATCAAATGTTTTGTAATTTTATTATCATGAGATGTAAATTAATGGAATCAAGGGAATAAAATTTTACGGAATCAAGGCAATGATGTTTTACTGAATCAAAGGAATAATGTTTAAGTGAATGAAAGGAATAAAGTTTTACTTAATCAAAAGAATGATGTCTTACTGAATCAAGGGAATAATGTTTTATTGAATCAAAGGAAGGATGTTTTACTGAATCAAGTGGATGAAATTTTACTTACTTTTGCAAAAAAAAAAAAAGAAAATAACTCAGCATCGTACAGAATTTATTATTTTGCTTTAAAAAAGAGAAATTTTGTGAGAATAAAAGTTATTACACACAAATCAAAACCTTCATAACACAGTTTTATCTTTCTTATGAAAATTTCTTGATTTAAATCCCTTTCTCAACAATACAGAACACAAATAGTTAAAATTCCACTTAAAAGTGAAACAATTTAAAATATTTTGGTCACTACTACACTGTAAACTACAATGGAAAACTGAGGAAAGGAAAAGGGAAAGATTTTTAAAACCCCAACTCTCAACAGAAGGATAGCCCAAGAAAGCAAACATTAACTTAGTTCGGGATCAAGTCGCCGAGTTACTACTACAAGCCGCCGCCGACAACTCTTTGGTTCCCGAATAACTTGACATTTCACTTTAGGTCAGCTTTTCTTCCGAAAGACCAAAAATCCTTCCCCATTGAGAAATGAGAAATGAGATTTTCGCTGAAGTCTTCTAACACCCCTGAGGGACTTCAATTTCGCTACCACACAAATTTTTGCTTCAATGAAAGGTGGTTGCGAAAGTGGTTTCTCTCTTCGGAAAAAAGAAAAATAAGCCAAGAAGTGATGAGAAAACTTGCAAATATAGGAAAATTTGATTTGTCATAACGAATGAGATTTCAGTATTGTAAATAGAGAGTTTATAGAGGTTATTTTATTTTTCCATCTTGTAAAAATTTCATTTTGATTTGTTTGAAGTAATTTTAAATATTCTTATCTATTGAATATCCTTGTTCTTAAACTTATGTTTATCCATATTTAAATTTTCTTGTATTATTACATATAAAATTTTAAGGTCAAATGTTTTATAATTTTACTATCGTCAGATGAAAATCAGCGGAATCAAAGGGAATAAAGTTTTGCTGAATCAAGGGAATGACGTTTTACTGAATCAAAGGAATGATGTTTTGCTGAATCAAAAGAATGATGTCTTACTGAATCAAGGAAATGATGCTTTACTGAATCAATGGACTCATGTTTTACTGAATCAGGGAATGATGTTTTACTGAATCAAAAGAATGGTGTCTTGCTGAATCAAGGTAATCGTATTTTATGAATCAAAAGGAACGAGATCTTACTGAATCAAGGGAATGTTGACTTACTGAATCCAGGGAAGATGCTTTATTGAATCAAATGAATGATGTTTTACTGAATCGAGGGAATCATGTTTTACTGAATCAAAAGAATGAAGTTTTGCTGTATCAAACGAATTATGTTTTTACTGAATCAAATGGATGAAATTTTACTGAATCAAGGAATGAAATTTATTGAATCAAGGGAATAAATTTTAATGAAAGGAATAATGTTTTACTGAAAACACGAGGAGGAACTTTTTACTGAATCAAAGAAATGATATTTTGCTGAGTCAAACTTTTAGAATCAAGGCATAAAGTTTTACTACGACAAATAATTAAAAATTTTCTGAATCAGGTGGATGAAATTTTTTTATTCAAGAGAATAAAGTTTTACTCATTCAAGATCAACAAATTTCACAGAATCAAAAGAATAAAATTTTTACAGATTGAAATAAATGAAACTTTTCGGAAAAAAATGAAATCTTAGTGAAATAATGTATTTTGTATAAATGTATAAAAAGTGATTTAGTATTTTTGGTCAGAATAATTAAACTTTACACTTCTTATATGATTCTTTTTTTCAAAGAACAAATAATATAAAATCATTAGAAAAATTGAATGAATTTTAACATAAAATTATTTATACATTAAATAAAATTATCATAGATTAGAATCATTAAAATATAATGAAATAATATAACGTATAAAATATAACATATGAAGATTAGTGGTAAACATTATGTATCCTCCACTAATATTAACATCTTGATAAAAAGTGATTTAGGGAGTATGTTATCATTGAAAATTAAAAAAAACACATTATAATGTTTCTCAGTTTAATCAAAGGAATAAAGTTTTACTTAAAATACTATAGAAAATCGATTGTATTTAAATAAAATCGATTGTAAATCTGATTAAATTGCATTAATAGATTGATTTGCATTCGAAATATTGCTTACGATAAACTGACAAAATACAAAAATGATAAAATATTATATAAAGTGATATTTCAAAATAAAATTATTCACTTAAAAGGAAAAATCATATTTCAACCATTTTATTTTGCATACCATTTTCCCTTTATTTTATTATTATTTTTTTTATTGAATGAATTCATTAAATATTCTTAAAAAATAAGAACCCCTTGGAATTCTATCAGTTAAAAATATTTTTTTTAAATTAAGATTAGATTTAAAATTAAATTTAGAATTGTCACGAAACCATAAGCAGATATTTTCATATTTATAATAAAATAAATTCGTTATTTGCATTACTTATATAAATTTCATAAATAATTTCATAATAAAATAAATTTCCTCACATACATAATTTTTAAAACAAAATAAAAAACTTTGACCAATTGAAAGAAAGAGATAAATTATTACAGTAAAAGAATTGATTGACAAATAGCATGTTTCCTTTTCCTATAAGAACTTGTAGCTCGGTCTGAAAACCAGTGCTTAACGAGCCACCTTGACCAGCATTGAATCCTGTTCTCTCACTGCAAATCAATCCATCCCTTTCCAATAACCCTAAACGAACAACTTAATAGGCAAGAGCACCATAAAGGGCCTACTTTCTTTTCCAGCAGCATATCTCACTCAACTTACACCAACCCCAAACACTTAAGCCCGCCCTATTATTACCATCCTAGGACAACACGACCCTTTCCCGCCTTAATATCGGGGTGGTATACATCATGGCAAGCAAGGGGGAATGCCTGGATATATTATCGCACCTCCCCAGTTCCAGGAATGTGAAAATGAGACCCCCTGTCAAGAAATGCGACGTGACGTATGGCTCTGACCTTTTGTCTTTAAGGAAGGGAACTTAATGGAACCACCGGTTCCAGCTAAGAGCATTTACTCTTTTGGTTGTTCTGTATAAAGCCCTCTTATCACTCGAATGTCAACAAGTAGGTGCGGTTTGTAGTTAATTCTCTCCCAAACCATTGTTTCTCGGGGATTTAAAGGGGCATTTGGGGATTTTGAAAAGGCGGATAAACATTTTTGGAGAAAAGGTCTAAAGCTTAAAAGTAACCCAACTATTATGGGGTTAAGTTATGTTAGAAAAAGGTGTATTTAAGGGTTTGTGTTTCGTAAGGAAACGGTCTGACGCAATATAAATAATGAATGGCTTTAGTAATGATCTGTGTAATTAACTATGTTGATATCAGGAATTTAATTGTAAGAAATATTTGTTTGATAGATTGTCTAAATATACATACATATATTAATACTAAGCGATTGTGATTTTATACTCAAAGCATGTTTTAAAAATATCACAAGAGAAGTTGTTTAAGAATACTCTGTATTTCTAGAACATAACAACTTTTAATTATAAGTCTTGAATTCATTCAATTAAATCTACGCTAATAAGACAAATATGTGTGTCTTACCTCAGTGTCCTGCAGTGAGAGATGGACATCCCATGAATATCTACTCAAGGAAGGAAGGAAAGGGCAGCTTCTGTTAAAAATAAAATATTTTTAAAAGATTAAAAACTAAATTTCAGAACTGTTACGAAATCATTTGCATATATTTTCATCTTGAAAATAAAATAAATTCGTCATTTCCATTACTAAATAACTTAATTTCAATTACATACATAATTTTTAATACAAAATATAAAACTTTTTCCAATTCAACGCAGGAGATAGCATATTACAGTAAAATAAAATTGATTGGCAGATAGCATGTTTCATTTTCTTGTAAGAACTGGTAGCTTGGTATGAAAACCAGTGCTTAAAGAGCCATACTAACCAGCATTGAATCAAGTTCTCTATCCCCACATTGCAAATCAATCCATCCCTTTCAATAACCCTAAACGAACAACTTAATAGGCAAGAGCACCATAAAGGGGCCTACCCTCTTTTTCACGAGCAGCATATCTCACTCAAGTTACACCAACCCCAAACACTTAAGCCCGCCCTATTATTACCATCCTAGGACAACACGACCCTTTCTCGCCTTAATATCGGGGCTGGTATACATCATAGCGAGCAAGAGGAATGCCTGGATATATTATCGCAGCTCCCCAGTTCCAGGAATGTGAAAATGAGACCCCCTGTCAAGAAATGCGACGTGACGTATGGCTCTGACCTTTTGTCTTTAAGGAAGGGAACTTAATGGAACCACCGATTCCAGCTAAGAACGTTTTCTTTTTGCTTGTTTTTGTATAAAGCCCTCTTATCACTCGAATGTCAACAAGTAGGTGCGGTTTGTAGTTAATTCTCTCGCAGACCATTATTTCTTAGGGATTTAAAGGGGCATTTGGGGATTTTGAAAAGGCGGATAAACATTTTTGGAGAAAAGATCTAAAGCTTAAAAGTAACCTAACTATTGTGGGGTTTAGTTATGATAGAAATTGTGTACTTAAAGGGTTTGTGTTTCGTAAGGAAATGGGCTGACGCAATGTAAATAATGAATGGCTTTAGTAAGGATCTGTGTAATTAACTATGTTTGTATCAGGAATTTATTATAAATAATATATAGTTGTTGAATATATTGTATAAACACAAACGCATATATATTAATATCAAGCGACTTTGATTTTATACTCAAAACATGTTTAAAAATATACACAGTGCAAGCTGCTTAAGAATATTCTGTATTTCTAGAACATAACAATTCTCATAAATCATAAATTCATAAATCTTGAACTCTTATAGTTAAATCTAAGCTAATAAGACAAATATGTGTGTCTAATGCTGAGTGTCCTGCAGTACAGGAGAACATCCCATGAGTATCTACTCATGGATGAAAGGAAAACTGCAGCTTTTTGTTGTTTGTTTTTTGTTGTGCAGCTTTTTTGTATGCAGAAATCTGAGTTGACTTCGTGTCGTTGAAGAAGAAGGCTGTGACTTCCGAGAGGACTTTTAGGTGGACTACACCACATTTTCATATCGTATGGAAGAAAACCCGGAAAAATTTCAACCAGTAATCAAAATAATGAGACAAAATATTGAACGTCACAAACACCATTGAGTTTCCACATATTTTCGTTATATTGCATATATAATTAGAAATCATATGCACCTATTTTCGTTATATTGCATGTATAGTTAGAAATCAAATAGTTAGATTGCCTATAATTATAATATGCACATATTTTTATATTTAAAATAAAAATAAATTCCTCATATTTGTATTAATAATATAAATTGCATAAATTTCATTACTTACATGATTTTTAAAACAAAATATAAAACTTTGTCCAATTCAATGTAAGAAATAAATTATTACAATAAAGAATTGATTGACAGATAGCATGTCTCCTTTTCCTATAAGAACTTGTAGCTCGGTCAGAAAACCAGTGCTAACCAGCTCTGAATCCTGTTCTCTCACTGCAAATTAATCCATCCCTTTCCAATAACCCTAAACGAACAACTTAATAGGCAAGAGCACCATAAAGGGGCCTACTTTCTTTCACGAGCAGCATATCTCACTCAACACACCAACCCCAAACACTTAAGCCCGCCCTATTATTACCATCCTAGGACAACACGACCCTTTCTCGCCTTAATATCGGGGCTAGTATACATCATGGCAAGCAAGGGGAATGCCTGGATATATTATCGCACCTCCCCAGTTCCAGGAATGTGAAAATGAGACCCCCTGTCAAGAAATACGACGTGACGTATGGCTCTGACCTTTTGTCTTTAAGGAAGGGAACTTAATGGAACCACCGGTTCCAGCTAAGAGCGTTTTCTTTTTGGTTGTTCTGTATAAAGCCCTCTTATCACTCGAATGTCAACAAGTAGGTGCGGTTTGTAGTTAATTCTCTCCCAAACCATTGTTTCTTAGGGATTTAAAGGGGCATTTGGGAATTTTGAATAGGCGGATAAACATTTTTGGAGAAAAAGGTCTAAAGGTTAAAAGTAACCTGACTATTATAGTTTTAGTTATGTTAGAAATGGTGTATTTAAAGGGTTGTGTTTAGTAAGGAAATGGGCTGACGCAAATACAAATGAATGTCTTTAGTAATGATCTGTGTAATTAACTACGTTAGTATCAGGAATTTAATTGTATAAAATATTTGTTGTTGATAAATTGTATAAACACAAATACATAAATTAATACAAGCGATTAGATTTTGTAATCAAAACACGTTTAAAAAAATATTAATTACTTTGTGCAAGTTGTATAGGAATATTTGTATATTTAGAACATAACAATTCTTTAAATCAATCATAAATCTTGAACTCTATACAGTTAAACCTAAGCTAAGAAGACAAATATATGTGTCTAATTCTCAGTGTACTGCAGTGAGAGATGGGCATCCCATGAGTAATCTACTCATGGATGGAGGGAAAGGGGCAGATTCTGTTATGATGGAGCACCCGTAGGTAGAAATCTGACTTGGCTCGTGTGCAGGCAGTGACATCCAGGAGGACTTGTAGAGGGAACAACCCCGCATTTGTGTATCGTATGGAAGAAAACCCACAAAACTCCCACCAGGTAGTCTGACTGATGAGGCAAGATATTGAACATAACATCCCCATTGGGTCTTCTTTTTTCAAACAGTGCCTATAGCAATGCCGCGAGCAGATTGAATCTCATCCCTAGTGCTTATCAGCGTAGCATGTTGCCACTGAGTCACGAATCGGATAGACAACTATAATAATAATATATTAAATTTTTTTTCTGACTTAGCCGCTATCAGAATTTTTTCATGGGAGCATATATATATTTTTTTATACGAACATTGATGATGTTGTGTCAGGTAGCAAAGTAATTAATTTACTAATTTTACAATAAATCTTCTATCAAATAAAGCTAAGTAAAAAAAGTAATAGTTAAAAAAAATTATCGAAAGAGCGTATTTTGTAAAACAAAATGATGATCATTTGCTGTTTATCAATTATTTGTTTGAAAATTCTCACATAAAACATCGTTTTGTAAAAAAAAAAAAAAAAAAAAAAAAAAAAAAGCTGTAAGATTCAAGATCAATCTGTAAAACCTTTTAACAATGTCTTAAAATCATCTTGATCAAATAAATTTATTAAAAATTACAAATCATATAAGCTTTTATTGTATGTTTTTTGAAGTCTAACATATTGTATTTTGAATAATATTGGAACGTCTCGGCTTATATTGGACCTATAAGGGACAACTTCCAATAAAAAGAGGGCCACTTTCAGGTTCATGGGAGCACTTTAATTTTTATTTACAATATATACTATATATACATATATATATAAATATGTGTGTGTGTGTATACAAGTAATAATGAACTCTTGATTATTGTTCAAAGAAATAAAATTAAAAATATAATTTTTATCACAAGTGCAGTTCACTCCAAAAACGGAGATTTTCAGAGTTCTCAAATCTACGTCGAATCTAATTGCCTGGTTTGCGGCAGATCTTAATTATCACACGGCGATATAAGAACAACGGGTTCACTTTGAAAAACAGGCGAAACCTCAGCCTATTCAGTCACTTCAAGAAAAAAAGAAAAACAACACTTCTGGTCAATTGTCGAAAGGCCCTGTGCCTTCTTCACCAAAAACCTCTTTTAAGACAATCCGTCAAGATGGGGAGGGGGGATCAGCTTCACTCACTTCTCATTGGAGTATACATTTCTCAGCTCGTGGTCTATCACCAATCACGATGAAACAACTTATGGTATAGTTCATATTCAAACTGTAGTTGTTTCGTTATGTGAAGGTTGCACAGACAATCGCTAATTTCATGAGGTCTCTTTATCCATGACACTAAGTATCTGCTGTTCGATTTAAGTGGCATATTGTTCTCATTAGTACAAGCACTACAACTGCATGTAATATATATTAGTACAATTGCATGTAAGATAAACTACCCACAACACTACTTGTCTGCTGTCAAATTTGAGTGGTGGGTTGTTATTCTGTACTTGTCAAATAATATACATTACTCTCTCCTGGAATGAAATGAAAAACTCTTCTTATGAGAAAAAAAATACTACAGAACATTTTTAAGTCTAAAATATTGTATTTTGAATAATATTAATAGATAAAAAAAATGTATTCAAAAACGCATGTCACCTATTTTTATCCTTTATAAAGGAACTGCAATTAAACAATAAAATTTCTCTTAGCCGGTGTATTTATTTATAACTCCCCATAATTTATGTGTAGCTATTTTGCAAGATTTATTTTATGTGAAAATTACTTACGCAGATTTAAGCAAGTGCACCATTAAATAACTACAATACATGCATTGTTGCAACGTGTATTTTTTTGCTTTTATACGCAACAAATAATCCTTATCGTGCATATAGATCAAACATTTTTTTTATAAGCAAAATTTATTGAGTCATTGCTTTCCTTGGGGGTGTTTTATAATATTCCATAAAACCTCACAGAAAAGAATGCTAAAATTTATGGTCTAGCTAAATTCGAACCCTTTAGCTATTGAACACTATTTAAATACTACTGCATTTAATTTGCAGTTTGTTCTTTAAAATAACAAATACTCTCTGTTTAATATGAAATATAAAAAGAAAAACATACTACACATTGGAATCTTTTCTCCTAAAAAATCATGTATTATTTCCTAACGACAGTTTATTGAGTATAAATTTTTATTTATTTCCGAATAAATCCACAATTTTTGTGTCTGATTCTCTCACGCCAAACTGGAAGCCTTGCATGTGCAATAAATCCCCTGTAAAAAAGCGAGAAGTAATAAAATTTTACCGCCATATTTAATGATGCATTAAGAACTAGCATGTTGTGCAGAGGCGCCATCTGTCATTCGACTATGAAACTAAACTCTTTTTTTTTTTATTTATTTATCCCGATGCCGTGGAAAGCCGTTGAGAAAATTTATGATCCTAAGTTTTCCCTTTGAATAGTCCAAGCCTTTTCCATCTTAAAGGAAAGAGAGAAGTTGCAAGCCGATAAGTCGATCTAGAGTATGCATTTTGTATTAGATGGCAGATTTATTTTCCGACTCTTTTCCGTGAACGTTGAGCATTTTATGCTATGCAGTATATGCTTGTTTTTTTTTTTTTCTTTTCCTTTTCTTATTTTTTTCGTGAGCAAATGTCAAAGACTTCACTCTTACTTTATTTTATTTTTTTTTGTTCCGAACCATGATTTCGGAGCTCTCAGATATACTTTTATTTATGTTCCTTCTCATGGTCAGTTTAAAAAATATAATCTACTTTATTTAAAACTCGGCACAAGTATCTTAACATATTTTTGCAGTTTATTAGTAGATACTGTATTCTAAATCGTAGCATTGACCTCGAAGCAAAATAAAATTATGTATAAATGCTTATCACATTAAAATATAAATTAAATATAAATTAAAAAATATAAAAAATATAAATTAAATATAAGTTAAAATATAAAAATAAAAATAAAATATAAATTGTAATATAAAAATATAAATTAAAATATAAAAAAAAAATTAAATATAAATTGAAATATAAAAATGCAAATTAAAATATAAAAAACATAAATTAAATATAAATTGAAATATAAAAATGCAAATTGTAATATAAAAATATAAATTAAAATATAAAAATATAAATTAAAATATAAATTAACATACAAAAAAAATATATAAATTAAAATATAAAAACAAAAATTAAATATAAAAAGTAATATAAAAACATAAATTAAATTAGAGTAATCAGGTACATTATTTTTTTGATAATTATTTCAAAGTTTATACTTATACTATAATTCAAAATGAAGAAGCAAATTTCAATTTTTATTTACAATAAATGGGGCAATATTCAATGTGACCATAATTTGTTTTTCTACAAAAGTAGAATTGGTACATCTATTCCTATGTGAAATTATATATTCAATATATAAACCGTTGAAATTATCATAAATTCAATTTTAAGAAATTACTGGGTTAATTTGTATCAGCTATTTGTAAGCAATTATGATCATATTACTGTAACTCATTTAAGATAAAATATACATCTTTTCACAAATATTGCAATATTATTAAAATATTTATTATCAATCTTGAAGAGACCTTGATAATTTCAAGGATTTCCTTTATAATAACTATGAAATCGTCATTATAATATTTCTTTTATCATGTCCTGAAGTTTTACTTCGTAAGCATTTCAAAATTGAACCTCTAAAAATATCCAACTGATTAGATATTAAATTTTAGCCCTTTTAAAATAATCTGTTTTTTATTGCATTGCAAAATTAATTTCATTAACTTTTTATTTCTGTTTTCCAAATTATTTTAGTTTGAAAGTATCTTATTAATGTCGATTAATAAACATTCCTGTCTGTGTCAATTTTGAAATTTATTTTACTTTCTCATTTGTGTTTAGTACTATTAAATGTCATAAATAGTTAATATAGAAATAAAATGCATTTAGTTTAATAAATAATTAAATAGATGCTCGATTAAAAAAATTTATACTTTATATGTTTTGTAGAAAGAAAGAAGCTTTCTAATTCCTTTCCATTTAAAATTAATTCGACAAGTAAATAAATTTTATTAAATTAATCGTAATTACTTAAAAATAATCAAATTATAAAATTATCCTAATTACTTATCTTTATTAAATTATCCTAATTGCCAATTAAGTAATTACGTTTTGCAAAGATTTTTGTAATTGCATAAAACCATTTTCATAAGCTATAAGAAATTCCATATTACAAATTGGTTAGTAGCTAAAGTATTATAAATATATTTAAACAATATATAAAATTTAAAAAACTTTTTATTAAATTAGATTTAACTGTATTTTAAATATTATTTAATATATTTTGATTTCGATTTATAATAACTTAAAATTTATAATTTAATAATAATAATTTATAATTTATAATTTAAAAATAATAATTTATAATTTAATAATATAATTTATAATTTATAATTATTTATCATTTATTATATTTTTTTAATTTTGATTATAAGTCATAAAAATTATAAAGCATACATTTGATTTTTTTAATAGAACCAGATGAGTTCGAACCTCCATCTTTAAGGATTTTAATTTTATTTTTATGAGTAGTGCTGACATCTATTGTATCTTTATAGTACTATATTAAAGTTTTATTAAAATGTTTTATTTATTTATTTATTTATTTTTTTTTTTTTTTTTTTGTATTCTATCACTTTATTATATACCTTCATTTTTTTTTTTTTTTAATTAATTATGTTGATAACTGTTTCAAAGTTTAAGAATTCGTTTTACTAAAAAAATAATAAATAAATTTTAATATTTACGAAAGAAAAGAAAAAAATTGTTGTTAAATTTTAATCCGGCCATAAATTTTTAATCAATAATGATTCAAGTTAATTATTTTTCTGCACTAAATAATCCTGTAAATAATAATAAATTTAAAAAAATCGTTTCATTATATTCCTTAAAATAAAAGATGTCATTTATTAAATAAATATTCTAATAAATTCTTTAATAACAATGCATAGTTTTCAACTAAAATAACGTCATTATACCAAAATTTTCTATTATTATTATTTTTTTAATTCCTGTTCAATTTTTATTTTTTCCCCCAAGTTTGTAATGGTTTAAAATATATTCCTTACATTACGAATATATGATTTATATTACGAAAATATATTCTCTACTATATATTACGAATATATGAATTATTATTCGTTTTTGTGCTTGGATTCATAAACAAATATACAATTTCACTTTTGAAGGCATTTATATTATAATTAATAAATGAAGTTGATGGTTATTTTATAGGAAAATTATTGTAATTTAAGATTTTATATTTTTATCATTTGAGATTTGTACGAGTACCTAACATCTAAAAACAAAAGTATTTCACTCTAGTAAAAAACTAACACTATACAAATTTTTAATTTGAAAAAAATTTTATTTTTATTGCAATAGATTAAATTATGTTGAAAATACAATAAAAAATTTAATTATAAGTTTTTATTTCTATTAAATAGTAATAGATGGCAGCAGGAAAAAAAGTAATCTTTTTAATTTACTGATCTTAAATGTTCTTTCATACTATCAGCTAAACAACTTTGTCACAATATATCGAATCATTTAACGCTTTGTAATTAATGTTTATATCGATTTCAAGGGTCGTTCTTCTTGTTACATACAATCTATTGAATTGAAATGATCTAATATATAAATTAAGAGGCAATTTTCAATAAATTTCAGAAGTAATTAATTTGCCATTTAAAAATAATTGTTAAAATTTTTCTTTTCTTTTTATTATGGAGTATTTTCGTAATTATAATTGTGTAATAGCTATAAAGTAAATAGTGATAGTAAGACAAATCGCTATTTTTATTCCAGGAACCATTTCTCCTTTTTCTTTTCTTGTCTTTTAACACTTCTTTGTTTTTGCAAAAATGTTTTCTACTGCCTGCTATTCATCAAATTATTTTGCCCAAATAATTAAATTAACATTTTGTACTTACGTATTAACGGTACCTTGGCGACAGACTTGGCGGTTTTTAAGTGTCGCAATCTTTATTATTTGGAATAAAAATATTTTGAAAGCGTTTTGATTTTGGTACTTACGTATTAACGGTACCTTGGCGACAGTTGCGCCAATAAAGTGCACACGCGCCAACCACAGCTACAGATTTGGAGCCAATCTACACTTAAAATTTTTGTTCCAAATAATAAAATATATATGAAACACTTCATTTAAAATCAAAACGCTTTCAAAATATTTTTATTCCGAATAATAAAGATTGGCGATTTTAAAAAGCCAAGGTACCGTTAATACGTAAGTACCTTGATTTTAAATGAAGTGTTTCATACATATATTTTATTATTTGGAACAAAAATTTTAAGTGTAGATTGGCGCCAAATCTGTAGTTTTTTTTTTTTTTTTTTTTTTTTTTTTTTACTTGTATAAAACGAGAAAAAAATAAAATAGCTATGATTATTCAAAATGGATCACTTTTTTTAAGTTTCAGGAAAATAATTTTTTTAATTTTTCTATTTGCCGTTTTCTTACAGTTTTCATTTGATTTTATATTACAAATATGAATTTTTTTATATATTTTTTTGTCTATTGTTTTGTCTGTTATTATAATAAACTGTATCAAAGTTTAAAATGATATTGCTTTTACCTTATTTTTAATTTTGTATTTAGAAAAAAATATTAGTTTCAAACATTTTTTCGTTAATTTAATTAATTAATGAATCTATTATTGAGTCTTTATTAATTAATAATTATTTTTTATGGTTTTTATTTGTTTTTTAATGATTTAATGAGTGTGAATATAAATAAAAAAGAATTATTAGAATTTTTTCTATATACCCTGATAATGTTACTTACCAGATAAGGTTGCTGTAGTACTTAACCTAATTAGTTATTCATTAGTTAATTAACAATTTATTCATAACAAAAAAAAGATTGATTTTAATAATAAATTGTTTGTCAAAAAAAAAAAAATATTGGTCATAAGTATAAACCATTAAACCCAGATTTTTACAAATCATGAACTATTTTTTATGTCTTTGTTTTACGCTAATAATTAAACTAACATATTGTCAGCAATATATCATAACACATTGTCAAGCAATGCATCATAACATACTATATTGTCAAGAAATACATCACAACATATTGTCAAGCAAGCAATTGATAAGATAATTGATAAGATTGATAATTGATAAGCAATTGGTATAATTGATTTGGATAATTGATAAGATTGATAATTGATAAGCAATTGCTTATAATTGATAAGATTGATAATTGATAAGCAACTGATTGATCTAGATATAACAATAAAAATAACACAGCTAATAATTAAACTAACATATTGTCAGCAATATATCATAACACATTGTCAAGCAATGCATCATAACATACTATATTGTCAAGAAATACATCACAACATATTGTCAAGCAAGCAATTGATAAGATAATTGATAAGATTGATAATTAATAAGCAATTGATATAATTGATTTGGATAATTGATAAGATTGATAATTGATAAGCAATGATATAATTGATAAGATTGATAATTGATAAGCAACTGATTGATCTAGATAACAATAAAAATAACACAGCTAATAATTAAACTAACATATTGTCAGCAATATATCATAACACATTGTCAAGCAATGCATCATAACATACTATATTGTCAAGAAATACATCACAACATATTGTCAAGCAAGCAATTGATAAGATAATTGATAAGATTGATAATTAATAAGCAATTGATATAATTGATTTGGATAATTGATAAGATTGATAATTGATAAGCAATTGATATAATTGATAAGATTGATAATTGATAAGCAACTGATTGATCTAGATAACAATAAAAAATAACACAGCTAATAATTAAACTAACATATTGTCAGCAATATATCATAACACATTGTCAAGCAATGCATCATAACATACTATATTGTCAAGAAATACATCACAACATATTGTCAAGCAAGCAATTGATAAGATAATTGATAAGATTGATAATTAATAAGCAATTGATATAATTGATTTGGATAATTGATAAGATTGATAATTAATAAGCAATTGATATAATTGATAAGATTGATAATTGATAAGATTGATAATTGATAAGCAACTGATTGATCTAGATAACAATAAAATAACACAGCTAATAATTAAACTAACATATTGTCAGCAATATATCATAACACATTGTCAAGCAATGCATCATAACATACTATATTGTCAAGAAATACATCACAACATATTGTCAAGCAAGCAATTGATAAGATAATTGATAAGATTGATAATTAATAAGCAAATTGATATAATTGATAAGATTGATAATTGATAAACAATTGATATAATTGATAAGCAATTGATATAATTGATAAGATTGATAATTTATAAGCAATTGATATAATTGATAATTGATAAGAAATTGATATATTGATGAGATTGATAATTGATAAGCAACTGATTGATCAAGATAACAATAAAAAATAACACAGCTAATAATTAAACTAACATATTGTCAGCAATATATCATAACACATTGTCAAGCAATGCATCATAACATACTATATTGTCAAGAAAATACATCACAACATATTGTCAAGCAAGCAATTGATAAGATAATTGATAAGATTGATAATTGATAAGCAATTGATATAGTTGATAAGATTGATAAACAATTGATATAATTGATATGAATTGATATAATTGATATTGATAATTGATAAGCAATTGATATAATTGATAAGATTGATAATTGATAAGCAAACTGATTAATCAAGATAACAATAAAAATAACACAGTTCACAAAATATTTATCTCGCAATGTTATTTTTATTAAAGCAAGCCCACCATTATTTGGGTCTGCTCAAAAACTAACTATGTTGCTGTCAACATTTTTCTGATTGAGCCATCATCTGAAAAGCCCTGCAAGAATAACTAATTGCACAAATTATAAAAGCATATCAGATCTGTGTGGCGCTTAGTTGGATACGA
>BPLR01011082.1:0-39714 GCA_021605095.1 Caerostris extrusa | reverse complement strand
GTCGTTGGTCAACAACTTGCTTCCATGAGTCAGACTACCTGGTTGGGTTTTCTTGACTTTCTTCCATTTCATAAAAAATGCACGGTAGTTCATCCAAAAGTTCTTTTGGATGGTACTACCGTCCTTCTTCAACATTTGACTCAGAGCCAAGTCAGTACCTACAGATTGCTCCCATCGCAACAGAAGTGATCCCCTTTCCTACGAGCTGGGTTCAAAATCTGGCGGTGGCATGGATGTTTGTGAATGGTTCGAAATCACTTCTAAACTGTAGGTCCCATGTCTGTCTAGGTCTGTCTCACTTCGTGTGTACAAGATGACTACAGCAAGAAGCAGACAAACCAAGTCAATCCTTCCTTTCTGTACATGAGAAGACTACACAGGATTAGTCACAGCACAGCAACTTTAATTCTCTCTCAAAAAGAATAACTTTATTGTTTTTTTTTTTTTTTTTAATTATAAAAATAAAAATTAATGAATTAAATTAAATTGATAATATTAAATTCTTATTAATTTTATAATACTTACTAATTGATACTCTAATTTTCTGATATTAAAATGAAAATCAACAAATTAAAAAAAAATTATACCAAAACAAGAATTAATACTTATTAAAATGATGGAAACAGAAGAGATTTTAATCCAGAATTGCTTGTTACTTATAATTATCTGCTAAGTTATATGGTTTCATACAATTTTTAAATTTTTATTATTGGTAAAGTAAACGCACTATCTATTTTCTTCTGCTGTTGATTCGATGAATAAAATTATAAATTAATTTATGAGTTTCATGACATATGCATAGCCCTATTTTAATTGTATAAATTTTTATGCATTTACATGACTCAATAAAAAATTGAATCAATTAAATCAGGCTCACATCATTGAATTTCATCTACAAAAAGAAACTAAATAATTATAATAGCCCTATTTTAATTGTATAAATTTTTATCATTACATGACTCAATAAAAATTGAATCAATTTAAATCAGGCTCACATCATTGAATTTCATCTACAAAAAAGAAACTAAAGCAATTATAATAATAAACATATTTTAATAATAATTTAATAATTTAATTAATTTAATAAAAAAAAACTATTTTTATGAGTTTCATGAAATATGCATAGCCCTATTTTAATTGTATAAAATTTTATACATTTACATGACTTGATAAAAATTGAATCTAGTTAAACGAGTCTCACATTGTCAAATTTCATGTGCAAAAAGAAAAAAATTAATAAAAATTTACTGGTAAACAAAAGAAATCTAAAATTTAAAGTTGCTTTAATTCTTACATTTAGTGAAAAATGTTTAAAATTGTAGAAACTATGTAGTAAATGAAAACAAAACAAAACAAAACAAATGCAATGTTCTGCAAAATGGAGAAAACAGAAATATAAAAACAAACGTGACCAAAAGCAACACCTTTTTGAAACTCATTTGGGAAATATTCTAGGGGGGATGGAAACCACCACGTCCATCGCATAACAGATTGTCCCATAAAAAGAATATAAAATATTTTGTTTATTTATTAGCGGTCTCTTAAGACCTGGGCCGCAGTTTCTTTTATTTTTTCAACCACCAAGAATAAATGAAAAACTGCAAAATACAGTCAAAAATTTTTTGAAAACTTTTCTTCTTCTCGTCTTCCTTAGCCAATTTATTCCAGTAAGTGTTTTAGGGTTTGGAAATCTGAGAATAGTTTTTTTGCCTCTGTGCGCAGCTTAAATCTTTTAAGATAAAACAATCAATTTCCAATTTTATGAATTTTTTTTTCTTTCTTTCTCAAGTAGTTCCGTGACCAGAATGAGCAAGTATGCATTTTCCACGCCTTTTTTTAATATGCTAAAACTTCCACCCAAGATGATTTTCTTCTCCTGAATGCCTGAGTGCGCCGCGGTACAAATTCACTTCTATATTAACTTCTAGAATTCAATCTATGTTACATACTATCTTAGCCTAGAATGGTCTGGGCCCATGATAAATAATACTACAGCTTGATTTCTTTCTGTTCTGCAATAACTACGATTTCCATAATAAATGTTTTCTCCATATACCATTGTACACTATGTTTTGTAACAATACATATTATGAGTTATGATATCATACTAAATTTATATATATTGCTGCTATAATGTACGAAATAAATTACTTGTGTACTATTAGTATTATTAGTACTTACTAGTGTATAACTTGTATTTACTTTTCAAATTAATTATGAAAAAAGTTGTTGAACAGTCTTTAGGAAATTTAAACATAGAATTTTACACTTTAAATTTTTGAATAAAAAGTAAAATTAAAATTTTCATAATTAAATACAAAATATTTGACCTATTCAAATCATAATATTGCTGAATTAGTAAAAAAACTCCAATTATATAGGAATTTCGATGCAAAAATATTGATGTTAATATACTTATATGAATGTTACCTTTTAAAACATTATATCAATGTTACAATACATATTTATGAGTTTTGATAACACATAAATGTATATATATATATATATATTGCTGTTATAATGCATGAAATAAATTACTTGTATACGTATTTATATTGTATTTACTTTTAAAAATTATTTATGAAGAAAATGTTTTGTTTGAACAGTCTAGGAAATTTTATGCATTTACATGACTTGATAAAACTTGAATCTATTTAAATAAGGCTCAGATTCTTGAATTTCTTCTACAAAAAAACAAAAAACAAAATTGTTAAATTTGCTGATAAACACAAAAACGAAATCTTAAATTTAAAGTTGCTTTTTAATTCACTACATTTAGTGAAAAATGTTCAAATTGTAGAACAATGCAGAGAAGATGAAAACAAAACAAAAAAATGCAATGTTCTGCAAAAAAAAGGAATAAAAACATAAAAACAAACGTGACCAAAAAAGAAAACACCTTTTTGAAACTCATTTCGGGAAATATTCTGGAGGGATAGAAACCACGTCCATCGCCAACAGTTGTCCCATAAAAGAATATAAAAAATATTTGTTATTTATTAGCGGTCTCTTTTAAGACCTAGACTCAAATTTCTTTTATTTTTTCCAGCCAAGAATAAACGAAAACTGCCAAAATAGAAAACAAAATTTTCAGCTTTTTCCTCTTCTTCTTCTAGCCAATTTATTCCAGTAAGTGTTTTTGGTTTGAAATCAAGAATATTTTTTACCGCACTCACACGCAGCTTGTAAATCTTTTAAGATAAAACAATCCATTGCAATTTTTATGAATTTTTATTTTTCTTTCTTTCCTCAAAGGTAGTACCGTGGCCAGAATGAGCAAGTAATGCATTTATTTTCCGCCTTTTTTTTAATATGCTAAAACTTCCACCCAAGATGATTTTTCTCCTGTATGCCTGAGTGCCATTTTCCTTCTATATTAACTTCTAGGAATTCAATATATGTTACAAACCATCTTAGCCTAGAATGGTCTGGGCCCATGATAAATAATACTACAGCTTGATTTCTTTCTGTTCTGCAATAACTACGATTTCCATAATAAATGTTTCTCCATATACCATTGTACACTATGTATTTGTAACAATACATATTATGAGTTATGATATCATACAAATTTATATATATTGCTGCTATAATGTACAGAAATAAATTACTTGTGTACTATTAGTATTATTAGTACTTACTAGTGTATAACTTGTATTTACTTTTTCAAATTAATTATGAAAAGTTGTTGAACAGTCTTTAGGAAATTTTAACATAGGAATTGTACATTATAAATTTTTCAATAAAGTAAAATTTAAATTTTCTAATTAAATACAAAATATTTGACTATTCAAATCATAATATTGCTGAATTAGTAAAAAAAACCCAATTATATAGGAATTTCGATGCAATAATATTGATGTTTATACTTATATGAATGTTGCCTTTTAAAAAACATTATATCAATGTTACAAATACATATTATGAGTTTTGATAGCTTTTCACATAAAATATATATATATTGCTGTTATAATGCATGAAATAAATTACTTGTATACGTATTTATATTGTATTTACTTTTAAAAATTATTTATGAAGAATGTTTTGAACAGTCTAGAAATTTTATGCATTTACATGACTTTATAAAACTTGAATCTATTTAAATAAGGCTCAGATTCTTGAATTTATTCTACAAAAAACAAAACAAAAAATTGTTAAATTTGCTGATGAACACAAAAGTAAATCTTAAATTTAAAGTTTCTTTAATTCTTTTACGCATTTAGTAAAAAATGTTTAAATTGTAGAAACAATAATGTAGAAGATGAAAATAAAACAAAAAAAAAAGGCAATTTTCTGCAAAAAGAATAAAAACATAAAAACAAAACGTGACCCCAAACAAAAACACCTTTTGAAACTCATTTGAGGAAAATATTCTGGAGGGGATAGAAAACCACGTTCGTCGCCAACAGTTGTCCCATAAAAAAGAATATAAATATTTTGTTATTTATTAAGCACGGTCTCTTAAGACCTACGCAGCAATTCTTTATTTTATTTTCCCAGCAAAGAATAAATGAAAAACTGCAAAATACGAGAAGCAAAAATGTTTCGAAAGCTGTTTCTTCTTCCTCTTCTTGTAGCCAATTTATTCCAGTAAGGGTTTTGGGTTTGGAATCAAGAATATTTTTTGCCTCATGCGCAGCTTAAATCTTTTAAGATAAAACAATCAATTTGCAATTTTTATGATATTTTATTTTATTTTCTTCCTTTCTCAAAATAGTTCCCGTGACCAGAATGAGCAAGTAATGCATTTTTCCCTCTTTTTTTAATATGGTAAAACTTCCGCCCAAGATGATTTTTCTCCTGAATGCCTGAGTGCGCCATTTTCCTTCTATATTAAATTCTAGAATTCTATTATGTTACATACCAACTTAGCCAGAATGGTCTGGACGTATGATAAATAATACTGAAGCTTGCTTGCTTTCTGTCCTGCAATAACTATACTCTCTATAATAAATGTTTACCCTTGAAGCATTATACACTATGTATTTATGTATTTGTAACAACACATATTTTGAGATGTGATAACACATAAATAAATAAATATATATATATATATATATATATTACTGTATAATGTATGAATAAATTACTTGTATACGTGTATTAATTATATTTACTTTTCAAATTATTTATGAAGAAAATGTTTTGAACAGTTTTTAGGCAACTTAATTCATACAATTTTAAATTTTAAATTTTGATGAAGTGAAATTTAATGCAAAATATTTGAACTATTCAAGAATTCATATTAAAATTCATTCATATTATTCCCTAAGTAAGTAAAAAAAAAAAATTAAAATTAAAATTTTTGATGTATTTAATATTGATATAACTATGCTTATAAAATTGTTACCCTTTTAAAGCATTATACATTAGTTACAAATGCACATTATGAGTTATGATAATACAGAAATATATGCAATATTATTTTAACATATGAAGTAAAATTGTATTGTATATGCATGTATGTACTTGTACACGTATATATGTAATACTTACTTTTTTTTTTTGATTACTTATGAAGAAAATTCGGATAGTCTTTAGGAAGCTTAATACATTCAATTTTAAATTTCGAATTTTTGATGAAGTGAAATTTAAATTCTTTTATTATTTAATACAAAATTTTTGAATTATTCAAATCATATTATTGGTAAGTTAGTGAAATATAAATAAATTGAAATTTGATGTATTTTTCATTAAATTTTTAAGGCATTATTTCAAATGAAAACCTTTTTTTTTTTAAATTATTTTACTAATAATGTAACAATTTTTTTGGCGTTTTCACTTATGTATGTCTATGGCCATCGACGGGTGATAAGGGGAGATATTAAAGTGCAACAGCCCTGCAATTCCATGTTGCATGGGAGAAAAGTTGGAAATTTCTACCATGCAGCCTAATAATTGATGAAAACTCTTTATTGGTGTGACCTTTGCCACAATCGCCATCAAATGGTGATTATGATGATGATGGTGTCATGGTGATTAAGATCTCCGAACCTGTCCCCCGAAGAACCTGTCAATTTCTCCAATTTCTTTGGGATTATGATAGTTTAATTAAAGGAAATCGTTATTCCTTCTTGTTTCAAGCATTATAAAGTCTGTTTTAATGTTAATTTCATTTTTATATGTAGAATATGTTTTGATAAATAAGAACGGAAAGATGTAGCAATAACGTTTGGCGTAATACAGAATAATTTGTTGATAGAGTTGTAGATATTACATTTTTAGTGATTTAGTAATACATTTTCGTAAAATAGTGATAAAATTTCGGGTTAAAGCGTTAAAATTTGGCAATTTGGAAAGAAAACAGTCATTTTTTGTTTGTTTGCTTGGCGCTTTGGCTTTGGCGAGTAGGAAATTTTGTTTTTATATTAATTATTTAAAATAATGTGATTCAGTGCTACAAATTTTGATTTCTAACACCATTTAATAAATTTTCTATTAATACATTTGTTTGAAGAAGCATTGGATTTTCTAGTTTTTTATATACTGATGTTGACAGGCAGCTCAGAGCAGCTGGAGGAATTTCCTTGACTGGGAATTGGGAACAAATTGAAGAATCATTGACTCATAATAGTTTGAGATTTTAGCGAAAATGTGCCATCACTGCCATTCGGATAGCTTAAAGTGATTTTCTATTGACAATATGTCAATTTTGATTGAAAATATATTAATTTGTTATTGACAATATGGGAATTTTTAGATTATTTATTACAATGAAACATTTTAACCATGAAATTAACATTGTATATAAATTTTTAACTGACTAGCGCTGTGGTGTTCGATGACACCCGGGATTCGTGTCCGAATCCCGGAGGTGCCATGAATATGGTTCGAAATTCATTTTAGCCGTAAGTCCTGGTCTAATATGACTGCAGAGCGTTGGACATAGGGCTGAAAACCCTACCCGTAAAAAAGAAAAACACCTCATGTTTCGGAATTTGCTAGCAAGATGGAGCCTATGGGCTTAGCCCATCATGGAGCTGTTGTGCCATTGAAGAAGGCAAAGAAGAACATATAAATTAACAAAAGCCTTCTTTTAGTTGCATAATAATATTTAATTTTTAATTCCTAAAGTTATGCGAGTTTTTAATGTGATTCTTTTTTTTATTATTTAAATGTAAAATATTTAGATTACCCAGACATAATTGTATATTAAGCAAATTAAAATATGTTCACAAACAATACAATACAATGTAAAATTCCCCATGTATTTTCTATATAATAATAATTTATAACTCTAAATTGTCTAATAATTGGGAGAGTGCTTAATGCATTTCGTTGTTAGTAATATGTGTATTGTTTAGATTATTTATTGCATTTAAATATCTTTTAACTCAACGGAACTAATATATTGTATACCGTTCCGTTTCAATTTTATGATAACGATAATATGCTCAGTAAAACAGGCGGCACATATTATTTATGACAAACGTAACCGGGAAAATCTTCAAGTTTTATTTCACTTTCAGTACTCTTCTACAAAGCATTACTGGGAAGAAACAAAGGATAATTTACGACCTGAATCGTTCTAATGTTTCAATATTTGTACTCGTCCGAGCATTCACAGACAATTAAAAACCTATATATACCATTAAGACCGCCATTTTGGCGACATTGGAAAAAATTTATGGGCATTCGAAAGCGCAAAACAGGAACAACAATCTCACCATAAAACAACTCTTGGATTAAAAACATTAACTTTACTGTCTCGATCGTTTGTTCTTTTGAGGAAAACCAGGATCATAAATTAAAAATACCAGAATTCTTCCACGCTCCAGTTGACACTGAAATACCACACTGTTAAATTCAAAAAAAGTTATAAAATAAATAAAAAACAGCTGAACAAGAATTTCTAAATGGGTTTAAATTTGCTTTATAAAGAGCTAAGGGGTAATTACCGCATCGAGATAGGGTGGAATTTTCCGACAAATGTGCTTCTTGGCCAGGGTTGGTAGCAATCACCTTAAGGAGGGGACTCATAACTTGTTTTGACATTAACGACCGAGGAACTGGAAAAATTATGAAGGTCTGAATATTCTCTCTGCACATGTCGCCTTGAATAATGGAGATTCTACCAGGACCGAGAGAAATATTTTTTCCTCTGTTTAGGACAAAGGATTTCTCGAGTTTTTTTTTTTTTTTTTTCTTGTCCTGTTTTTGTGCGCATTGAAAAAATGTTTAAACTAGAAAGAAAGATAAATGCAAAATGTATGTAGAATCTATTCACATTAAAAAAAGGAAATAGCTTTAAAAAATTCGATGCAAATATGTAAAAAATTATTTAGTTTATTTGCATAATTATTTAGTTCATTGATATGAATTTTTCAGATTATTTATTACAATGAAACATTTTAACCATGAAATTAACATTCTACATATATTTTAAGTGACTAGCTCTCTGGCGTTTCATGCCAAAAGTTTTCCTGGTTCGAGTCCCGATGGTTTCATGTATGATTCGGTTCCCTAGGTCCTGGTTTAATATGACTGCGGAGTGTTGAGCGTATAGCCTGACAACCCTACCCTATAAAAGAAAACATCTCATGTGTCGGAATTTTCCAGTAGGCAGATGGCCTTATCCCACCATGGATCTGCGAAGTCATTGAAGAAGAAGAACATATAATTTAACAAAAGCCTTTTTTTATTATTAGCATAATAGTATTTAATTCCTTCATTCCTAATAATTGCGAGATTTTTTTAATGTTATTTTTTTATTATTTATATGTAAAATATTTAGATCATATCTGCCATATAATTATCCATTTCGCATATTAAATTATGTTCACATACGTTACAATACAAAATAAAATTTCCCATGTATTTTCAATGTAATAATAATTTATAACACAAAATTGTCTAATAATTGTGAGAGTGCTTAGTGTATTTCGCTATTAGTAATATGTGCATTGTTTAGATTATTTATTATATTTAATTATCTTTTACTCAACGGAACTGAAATATTGTATACATAATCCGTTAAAATTTTCCGTTTTTTCAATTTTATGACAACGATAATATGCCCAGTGAAACAAGAGGTAAATATTATTTATGACAAATGTAACCGAGAAAATCTTCAAACTTTATTTTACTTTCAGTAGTACCCTTTTACAAAGCATTACTTCGTAGAAACAAACGGATAATTTACGACCTGAATCGTTCTAATGTTTCAATATTTGTACTCGTCCGAGCATTCACAGGCAATTAAAAACCTATATATACAATTCAGACAGACATTTTTGCGACATTCGAAAAAATTTATGGGCATTCGAAAGCGCAAAGCAGGAACAACAATCTCACCATAAAACACTCTTGGAGGAAAAACATTAACTTTACTGTCTCGATCGTTTGTTGTTTTGGAGGCAAACGAGATCATAAATTAAAATACTAGAATTCTTCCACGCTTCGGTTGATACTGAAATACCACGCTGCTAAATTAAAAAAAATTATAAAATAAAAATAAAAAAACTGCTAAACAAGAATTTCTAAATTGGTTTAAATTTGCTTTATAAAGCGCTAAGGGTAATTACCGCATCGAGATAGGGTGGAATTTTCAGACAAATTTGCTTCTTGGCCAGGGTTGATAGCAATCACCTTAAAGGACGCACTCATAACTTGCTTTGACATTAACGACCGTGGAAGTGGGAAAAATTATAAAGGTCTGAATATTCTCTGCACCTATCGCCTTGAAAAATGGAGGTTCTACCAGGATATAGAGAAAGAAAATATTTTACCTTCAATTCAGGACAGATGATTTCTGGAGTTATTTTCTCGACCTGATTTTTTGTGCGCATTGAATAAAAGTTTAAACGAGAAAGAAACGAAAGAAAATTAAATGTAAAATGAAGTAGAATCTTTTACTCATTTAGAAAAAGGAAATAGTTTTAAAAAATTTGATGCAAATATATAAATAATTGTTTAATTTTGACGCATAATTATTTAGTTTTTTTAAGTTAATTTTTAGATTATTTATAACAATGAAACTTTTTAACCATGAAATTAACATTGCGCATATATTTTAAGTGACTAACTCTCTGGCGTTTCAGCACCACAAGTTTCGGTTCGAGTGCCGATGGTTTCATGGATGATTCGGAATCCACTTTAAAATATAGGTACTGGTTTCATATGACTGCGGAGTGTTGAACGTATAGCCTGACAACCCTACCCTATAAAAGAAAACATCTCATGTGTCGGAATTTTCCAGTAGGCAGATGGCCTCATTCCACCATGGTGCTGTTTCGTCATTGGAGAATAAGAACATATAGTATAACAAAAGCCTTCTTTTTAGTAGCATAGTAATATTTAATTCCTCAATTCCTAATAGTTGTGCGAGTTTTTAATGTGATTTTTTTTATTATTTAAATGTAAAATATTTAGATAATCCATGACATATAATTATCTATTACGCATATTAAATTATGTTCACATACTATATAATAAAATGTAAAAATTAACATGTATTTTCAATGTAATAATAATTTATAACTCTAATTTGTCTAATAATTGTGACAGTGCTTAGTGTATTTCGCTGTTAGTAATATGTGCAATGTTTAGATTATTTATTACATTTAATTATCTTTTACTGAACGGAACTAAAATATTGTATAGATAATTCGTTAAAGATTCCTTTTTAAATTTTATGACAACGATAATATGCCCAGTAAACAAGAGGCACATATTATTTATGACAAATGGAAACGGAAAAATCTTCAAATTCTATTTAACTTTCAGTATTATTTTAAAAGCATTACTTCGAAGAAACAAACGGATAATTTACGACAGGAATCCTTCTAAAGTTTCAATATATGCACTCTGCCGAGCATTCACAGACAATTAAAAACCTATATATACCATTAAGACAGCCATTTTGGCGACATTCGAAAAATTTATGGGCATTCGAAAGCGCAAAGCAGGAACAACAATCTCACCATAAAACTCCCTTGGAGGAAAAACATTAACTTTACTGTCTCGATCGTTTGTTGTTTTGGAGGAAAACCAGATCATAAATTAAAATACTAGAATCTTCCACGCTTCGGTTGATACTGAAATACCACGCTGCTAAATTAAAAAAATTATAAAATAAAAATAAAAAAAACTGCTGAACAAGAATTTCTAAATGGGTTTAAATTTGCTTTATAAAAACGCTAAGGGTAATTACCGCATCAAAATATTGTGGAATTTTCCGACAAATGTGCTTCTTGGCCAGGGTTGGTAGCAATCACCTTAAAGGGCGCACTCATAACTTGCTTTGACATTAACGACCGAGGAACTTTGAAAAATTATGAAGGCCTGGACATTATCTGCACATGCGGCCTTGAATAATGGAGATTCTACCAGGACCCAGAGAAATAAAATATTTTACCTTCTATTCGGGACAAAGGATTTCTGGAATTTTTTTCTCGTCCTGATTTTTGTGGCCATTGAAAAAAAAAGTTCAAGCGAGAAAGAAACGAAAGAAAGATGAAATGTAAAATTGTTGTAGAATCTTTACACATTAAAAAAAGGAAATAGTTTTAAAAATCTGATGCAAATATGTAAATAATTATTTAATTTACTGGCATAATAATTTAGTTTATTTGTGTGAATTGTTAGATTATTTATTACAATGAAATGTTTTAACCATAAAATTAGCATTGTACATATATTTTAAGTGACTTGCACTCTGGCGACCGATACCAAAAGTTTCGGTTCGAGTCCCGATGGTGTCATGTATGTTTCAGAGTACGTTTTGGTCGCGGTTTAATATGGATGCAAATTGTTGAGCGTTGGACTTGACAGCCCTATCCCATAAAAAGTTTGCCTATCTCATGTTTTGAAATTTATCATTAGGCATACGGAATTGGCTCACCATGTGGTTGCTGTCATTGCATCATATGCCTTCTATTAGTAGCATAATAATATTTAATTCCCTAATTCGTAATTGTTGTGCGAGTTTTTAATGTGCTTTTTTTATTATTATGTAAAATATTTAGATAATCCATGACATATAATTATCTGTTACGCATATTAAATTATGTTCACATACTATACAATACAATGTAAAATTCCCCATATATTTTCAATATAATAATAATTTATAACTCTAAATTGCCTAATAAGTGTGAGAGTGCTCTCTGTATTTCGCTGTTAGTAATATTTGGATTGTTTAGATTATTTATTACGTTTAATTATCTTTTACTCAACGGAACTGAAATATTGTATGCAAAATCATTTAAAATTACCGTTTTCAATTTTATGACAGCGATAATATGCCCAGTAAAACACGAGGCACATATTATTTTTGAGAAATGTAACTTGGAAAATCTTCAAGTTTTATTTTACTTTCAGTACTTTTTTACAAAGTATTACTGGGAAGAAACAAACGGATAATTTACGACCTGAATCCTTCTAATGTTTCAATATTTCTACTCGTCCGAACATTCACAGACAATTAAAAACCTATATATACCATTAAGACGGCAATTTACGCGACATTCAAAAAAAATTTATGGCCATTCGAAAGCGCAAGCTGGAACAACAATCTCACCATAAAATAACTCTTGGAGAAAAACATTAACTTTACTGTCTCGATCGTTTGTTGTTTTGGAGGAAAACCAGATCATAAATTAAAATACTAAAATTCTTCCACGCTCCGGTTGATACTGAAATACTACGCTGTCAAATTCAAAAAAATTATAAAAAAAAAAAAAAAAAAAAAAAAAAAAAACAGCTAAACAATAATTTCTAAGTGGGTTTAAATGCGCTTTATAAAAAGTTCTAAGGGTAACTACCGCATTGAGATAGGATGGAATTTTCCGACAAATGTGCTTCTTGGTCAGGTTTGGTAGCAATCACCTTAAAGGACGCACTCATAACTTGCTTTGACATTAACGACCGAGGAACTGGGAAAATTATGAAGGTCTGAATATTCTCTGCACATGTCGCCTTGAGTAATGAAGGTTCTACCAGGAACGAGAGAAATGAAATATTTTTCTTCGATTCAGGACTAAGAAGTTCTGGAGTTTTTCTCGTCTTGATTTTTGCATATTGTAAAAAAAAAAGTTTAAAATGAGAAAGGAACGAAAGAAAGATAAATGTAAAATGTATGTAGGATCTTTACACAATAAAAAGATAAAATACTTTCAAAAATTTGATGTAAATATATAAATAAATGTTTAAGTTGTTTAGTTCATTTGCTTTATCGTGTAAAATGTTTTTTCTGTATATAAACTTTATATGTACACTATACAAACGCAAACAGTTTAAGCCTATCGCCAAATCGAAGACAAATTTGGTGACAGGCTTGGTGAAAATGTTCACGTACTATACAAAACAATGTGAAATTTCCCCTCTATTTCCAATATAATAATAATTTATAACTGTAAATTGTCTAATGATTGTGAGAGTGCTTACTGTATTTTAGTGTTAGTAATATGTGCATTGCTTAGATTATTTATTACATTTAATTATCTCTTACTCAACGGAACTGAAATATTGTATACATAATCCGTTAAAATTTCCGTTTTCAATTTTATGACAGCGATAATATTCCCAGCAAAACACGAGACAAATATTATTTATGACAAATGTAACCGGGAAAATGTTCAAGTTTTATTTTACTTTCAGTACCCTTTTACAAAGCGTAACTTCGAAGAAACAAACGGATAATTTACGACCTGAATCTTTCTAATATTTCAATATTTGTACTCATCCGAGCATTCACAGACAATTAAAAACCTATATATACCATTCAGACAGCCATTTTTGCGACATTCGAAAAACTTTATGGGCATTCGAAAGCGCAAAGCAGGAACAATAATCTCACCATAAAACTCTCTTGGAGGAAAAAAAAATTAACTTTACTGTCTCGATCGTTTGTTGTTTGGAGGAAAACCAGATCATAAATTAAAATACCAGAATTTTTCCATGCTCAGGTTGATACTGAAATACCACGCTGTTAAATTAAAAAAAAAATATGAAATAAAAAAACTAAACAAGAATTTCTAAATGGGTTTAAATTTGCTTTATAAAGCGCTAAGGGTAATTACCGCATCGAGATAGGGTGGAATTTTCCAACAAATGTGCTTCTTGGACAGGGATGGTGGCAATCACCTTAAAGGACCCACTCATAAACTGTTTGACATTAACGACCGAGGAACTGGGAAAATTATGAAGGTCTGAATATTCTCTGCATGTCGCCTTGAATAATGGAGGTTCTACCAGGACCGATAGAAAGAAAATATTTTTTCTTCTATTCAGGACAAAGGTTTCTGGAGTTTTTCTCGTCCTAATTTTTTGAGTGCATTGAAAAATTTAAAAGTTTAAACCAAAAAGAATGATATATGTAAAAATGTATGTATCTTTACACAATAAGAAAGAGATTACTTTAAAAGATTTGATGCAAATATATAAAATAATTATTTAGTTTATTTAGTTAAGTTTATTTATGTCAATTTTTAAATGATTTATTACAATGTAGCATTTTAAACACGGAATTAACATTTCATATATTTAAAGTGACTATCTCTCTGGTGCTCGATGCCACAAGTTTCTTTCGAGTCCCGATGGCGTCATGCATGATAAAGAATACACTTTAAACCCTAGGTCCTGGTTTAATATGACCGCAGAGTGTTGAGCGTAGAGGACAATATCCCGTAAAAAGGAAAAATATCTCATCTTTCGGAATCTGCCATTAGGTAGACGGAAATGCCCACCAGGCGCTGTTGCGTCATTGGAGAATAAGAACATATAGTATAACAAAGCCTTCTTTTAGTAGCATAGTAACATTTAATTCCTCAATTCCTAATATTCCCCTTTTTAATGTGATTTTTTCATTATTATTTAAATATAAAATATTTAAATAACCCATGACGTATATAATTGTCTATTACACATAATTAATTATGTTCACATACTATACAATACAATGTGCCCATATATTCTGAAAGTAAATTTATAACTCTAAATCGTCTAATAATTGTGAGAGTGCTGTTACTAATATGTGCATTGTTTAGATTGTTTATTACATTCATTACCTTTTATTCAAAAGCAACTGAAATATTGTATACAAAATCCGTTAAAATTTTCAGTTTTCAATTTTATGACAACGATAATATGCCCAGTAAAACACGAGACAAATATTATTTATGACAAATGTAACCGGGAAAATGTTCAAACTTTTATTTTACTTTCAGTAGTACCCTTTTACAAAGCGTAACTTCGAAGAAACAAACGGATAATTGACGACCTGAATCCTTCTAAATTTCAATATTTGTACTCATCCGAGCATTAACAGACAATTAAAAACCTATATATACCATTCAAACAGTCATTTTTTTGCGACATTCGGAAAAATTTATGGGCATTCGAAAGCGCAAAGCAGGAACAATAATCTCACCATAAAACTCTCTTGGAGGATAAAAAATTAACTTTACTGTCTCGATCGTTTGTTGGTTTGGAGGAAAACCAGATCATAAATTAAAATACTAAGAATTCTTCCATGCTCAGATTGATACTGAAATACCATGCTGTTAAATTTAAAAAATTATAAAATAAATAAAAAACTGCGAAACAAGAATTTCTAAATGGGTTTAAATTTGCTTTATAAAGCGCTAAGGGTAATTACCGCATTCGAGATAGGGTGGAATTTTCCAACAAATGTGCTTCTTGGCCAGGGTTGGTAGCAATCACCTTAAAAAGGACCCACTCATAACTTGCTTTGACATTAACGACCGAGGAAGTGGAAAAATTATGAAGTTCTGAATATTCTCTGCACATGTCGCCTTGAGTAATGGTGGTTCCACCAGGACCGAGAGAAAGAAAATATTTTACCATCTATTCTGGACAAATTTTTTTTTCGTTCTGACTTTTTGTTCGAGCATTGAAAAAATATTTAAACGAGGAAGAAAACGAAAAGAAAAATAATGCAAAATATATGTAGTATCTTTACATTAAAAAAAAAAATAGTTTTAAAAAAAATTGATGTAAATATGTTAAAACTTTAGTTTAATTTATTTATCATGTAAAATGCTTTTATTTCGTAAACATAAGCCAAATGTACACTTTACAAGACACAAGTTTAAGCCTGCCGCGAAATCAAATTAAAATTTGGTGATCATCCATTTATTGGGTGATGTTGATGATAAAAAACTACTGAAGCTGCAATAAACAGCTATCGTAAATGAAAATAATCCTCTGTCCTTTTAAAAATTTCCCACAGAAATAATAATTGAGACTTAGTTTAAAACAGTACAAATGAATTCTTTGTACTCGTAATTTAATATTTGGAACACTTAGAAATTGCTATTGATGATACGTCCTTCTTGTTTATTGACGATTTGGAATAATTGAAATCTTAAATGTAGATTAGAATATTAATTATCTTGGTATTAAGAGGAATTATGATTCTACTGGTAAATATAAACTTGTTTCCTTATTACAATAAAGGAAGAATGTAAAGGATTACTCTACATAAGAGTTAAACATAATCAATTTACATGAAAATAAATGTAATAAAGTAAAACATTTAGTAAGATGTTCAAATATATATTGTTTGTATTGTATTCTATGTATTTTAGTTGAAAATATTATACCAAAGGAGAGACTCAAATAACTCTAGTTTAACAGTTTAAATTCCAAAACCGACAGTTATGCTTTGTTTGCAGGTGAACGAAGGTCTTTGGTTGAGAAGTAACAGCATGCTACTGTCATGGATTAATAGATGCAGAGCTTTTAGTGCAGGACCATTGAAACTTTTATGTCATTTTTTTTTTAAAAGTAAATTGAATATATATATAAGTAAGAAATATTGAGAATTTAGAAATGTTAAGCAAATAAATGGAAGTAGTTAAAAATACAAAAATTTAAAAGTAGAAAAAAGCATGAACCACCACCAAGTATAGCTTACAGTCATCGTGTTTCAGTAGGAGAAGATTATGTGGGTTAAGGGGGGTTATTTAAAAATATTAAGAAGAATTCAGTGATTTTTTTTTATGAAATAAGGTATTATAATAAATTGGGAGGGATTTCAGATTTGAATTATCAGTGAGAAGTATAGAATCATAGTGTTTAAAAATGAACTGTCGGAAACTTGCTTAGAAGTGTTAAAATTAACTGTCGGAGACATTGCAGATCAGGTTTCCTTGTTAGCTCCACTCTGAAGTACAAAAAGGAATGGTAATCTTTCGAAGAGCTTTATTTTCAAGACTTTGAAGGATTTTCATATTAGACTTGGCTGTTGAATCCCAAACTGGGCTTCCATATGTGGTCGTGTGGAGCATGTAATACATGTAAATAAGTATTTTATTTGAGACACATAGGAATTTCTAGACATGAGCGAGTAAATGATAGGGATAGATATATTAATTTTTTTCCTTGAATTATAAAGTAAGTACAATAGGTGAGAGGTTAATCTAGAGCGGTTTTAAATATTTTATTTGGGAGAACCAATCAACAGTTTTATTATAAATATTGATGATAAATAAATTTAAGTTCGAGAATAAAAAAAAAAATATCTTCCATTTTATCAATATTTAAGTAGAATTTCAATTAGTCAGCCAATTTCGGGATAGTAAATGTATTTTTTTGAAGTAAGGGCGTGATGTATTGGAAATTTTTATTTTGGCAAATGAATGCAGTATCATCGGCGTTTTAACATCAGCAGGTCGATAAATGCCTCTAATAAAGTTATATAGGAAAGGTCCTAGGAGAGATCCACGAGGGACTCCTGCTTTCAATATTTCTAATCTTAAACTCAACTTTCAACAACAAGAGGTTGAACTTTCTATTGATAAGATGAGAGGGAATGTTTTTTATAAAAGAACTTAGGAAAATTAAAGGTAATGTTTATAGACAAGTCATTTTAACAACCGTTATGACATAATTCTAGATGAAACAGCTAGTATACGAATATAAATCTCAAAACAAAAAATCAAATCTAAAAACGATTATTTTACCGAAAAGAAGATAGATTAATTAGAACATTTTTATATATAATTTCTGAAATAAAAATATAGTAACGATCATTGTAATATAAATGGTCTGCTATTAAGAGATTCAACCAATTACAAACTAGATTTTTAATATAGAATAACTTTAGGAGCATTTCGCATTTAGTATTATATATAAGACAGTGTATTTTTTAAAATTATATATTAATTTGCATTATATTGTATTTATTTGTATTATATACTTGCTATAACTACAATATACAAAATTTCAATATATGAAAAAAAAAAAGTTATTGCAGATATTGATTGTTAAAATTAATCACGTCTTATAAGTCTAAAAGAGCAATTTACTTGAAAAAAGAATTAAGTTTTGAAACCTGTTTATTTTACTTTAAATCTAAACTTTAATTCTTTACTTTATAATCTAAAATAAAAATATAGTAACGATTTTTTGTAACACAAATGGTCTTAAGAGGCTAAATCAATTATAAATAAGATTTTTAATATAAAAAGCTTTACAACATTTTGCATTTAGTATTATATAAGAGAATTTATTTATTTCGCATATGTATTATTTTTGCATTACATACATGTATTTATTTGAGCTATATATCTATTTGCAATAGATACAAAATTTACAACATATGCAGGAAAAAGTGATTGTTTAAAATTAATCACGTCTTACAGAAAAGTCTTTAAAAAAACCCAATTCACTTGGAGAGAGTTAAGTTTTCAAGCCTGTTTAATTTCACTTTAAATCTAAACTTTAAATCTTAAATAAAATATAGTAACGATCTTTGTAATACAAATGGTCTTAAGAGGTTAAATCAATTATAAACTAGATTTGTAAAAAGCAGATTTTTCATGTAAAAGCTTTACGAACATTTTTGCATTTAGTATTATATAAGAGAGTGTATTTATTAAATTATATATTAATTTGCATCAAATACACACTAATAAATTTATTTTTACTATTTAACAATTTGCAATATATACAAAAAATGCAATATATTCAGGAAAAAAAAATACCAATTCACTTTAACCCCCCCAAACCCCAATTCATCCCCCAAAAGCCCCAATTCAATTAATGTTTAAAATTAATTCCGTCTTACGAAAAAGTAAAAAAAAAAAAAAAAAAATCCCAATTCACTTGGATAAAGAGTTAAGTTTTTCAAGACTGTTTACTTTTACTTTAAATCTAATAGTAGACAAACTATAGCAAAAAAAAAAAAAACTTGGAAGGTATTTTCTAGCTTGTCCAATATTATGAGACCTAACAAAAGTTCAGTTGCTCAGCTATGCGAAGAACCACCAGCAACAACAACAATTTGATACGTCGACGTGGAGTTCAGCGAATTTGTCTAACGGTCTGGAATGTTGCCAAAGACTGGAGAAGAAATTTAGCCTTTCTCCTTTTCCTTAACTCAATTTCGTTTCGCTCGGTACCAGCAAAAACAAAAATACTTAGAAATCGGATCTTCCAAACATAATCCACTGGTAAATGTAGAAAATTCCTACACAGAGCCATTACATTATGAGAGGCATAGCTCCAACCTACTGAACCGTAAATATTCCAGAACACTTGATACTGTATCGTACTTTATTGTTAGATTATTTCGATTAAAAGATAATCGTAAAAATTACAAATTTTCTTATTGTCATAGGTTTTTGGATCGTTTACAACCAAAATGTATTTGTACACGTTTTTAAAAGCATTTTAGATATGCAGAAGTACATCTTACAGTAAGTATCTAAGTTATACATAATTACAGTATAACTTAGATTCTTATTGTAAGATGTAATAGTATCTGACTGCTTTTAGATTTTTTTTATAACAATAATATATTTGGTGCACGTTTTTAAAGGCATCTTAGATATACGTAAGTGTATAAAAATGTAACTTAAATATTTTGAAAATTTAAAACAGCCCAACCTACTGAACCGTAAATATTCAGAACACTTGACACTGTACAGTACTTTACTGCTAGATTATTTCGATTAATCGATAATCATAAAAATGATTTTTTTAATTGTCTTAAGTTTTTGGATGTTTTTATAACAATAATGTATTTGGTGCACGTTTGTAAGAGCATTTTAGATGTACTTAAGTGTATAAACATTTAACTTAAATACCTTGAAAACTTAAAATAGCTCCAAACTTCTGAACCGTAAATATTCTACTTGATACCGTACCGTACTTTGTTGTTAGATTATTTCGATTAATCGATAATCATAAAAATGACAAATTTTCTTATTTGGATGTTTTATAACTAATGTATTAGGTGCACGTTTCAAAGATCATTTTCGATATCAAATAAGTCTGTATAAAATATTTTGAAAACTTAAACGATTAAGTTTTCAAAATATTGAGCCATTACATTAAGTAGCTCCAACCTACTGAACCGTAACTATTCCGGAACATTTGATTTGTACCGTACTTTATTGTTAGATTATTTCGATTAATCGATAATCATAAAAATGACAAATATTTGTTGTTAAGTTTTTGGATGTTTTATAACAATAATGTGTTTGGTGCACTTTTCTAGGGAGCATTTTAGTTATACATAAGTGTGTAAAAATTAACTTAAATATTTTTAAAACTTAAAATATCTCCAACCTACTGAACAGTAACTATTCCAGAACACTTGATATTGCATAGTATTTATTGTTAGATTATTTCTATTAATAGATAATCATACAAATGATAAACTTTCTTATTGTCTAAGTTTCTGGATGTTTTATAACAATAATGTACTTGGTGCACGCTTCTAAGAACATTTTAGAATACATAAAACTGTAAAATGTAACTTAAATATTTTTAAAACTTAAAATATCTCCTATCTACTGAACCATAAATATTCCAAAACATTTGATACTGTACCGTACTTTATTGTTATAATATTTCGATTAATCGATAATCATAAAAATGACAAATTTTCTTATTTGGATGTTTTATAACACTAATGTATTAGGTGCACGTTTCTAAGATCATTTTAGATATCTATAAGTGTATAAAAATGTAATTTAAATATTTTGAAAACTTAAACGAAAGTTTATTCAGTTTTTTTCATCTCCTTTCTTAATAAAAACATCACTCGCTAAATGTAATATTTCTTATTAATTTTTAAGCACATAAAAAGACATTAAATTTCAGTTAAATATAAATAAGACATACATTATGAGGAAAAACATAGTTCCAACCTACTGAAGCTAAATATTCTAGAACACTTGATGTTGTATCTTACTTTATTATTAGATTATTTCGATAAATTGATAGTCATAAAAAATACAAATTTTCTTTATTGTCTAAATTTTTCGATGGTTTTATAACAATAATGTATTTAGTGCAGGTTTCTAAGAGCATTTTAGATGTACATAAGTGTGTAGAAATGTAATTTAAATATGTTGAAAACTTAAACGAAAGTTTATTCAGCTTTTCCATCTTATTGCTTAATAAAATCATTATTCACTAAATGTGATATTTCTTATTCATTTTTAAGCACATAAAAGTCATTAAATTCCCATTAAATATAAATGAGAGACGTACATTATTAGAGAGCATAGCTCCAACCTACTGAACCGTAAATATTCAAAACACTTGGTACTGTACCGTACTGTTAGATTATTTCGATTATTCGATAATCATAAAAATAACAAATTTTCTTATTGCTTAAGTTTTTGGATGTTTTATAACAATAATGTATTTGGTGCACTTTTATAAGAGGATTTTAGATATACATAAGTGTGTAAAATTGTAATTTAAATATTTTGAAAAATTAAACGAAAGTTTATTCAATTTTTCACCATCTTGATTAATAAAATCTTTATTCGCTAAATGTGATTTTCTTACTAATTTTAAGCACATAAAAGACATTAAATTTACGTTATATATAAATGAGAGACATACATACGGTATATTCAAGGTCCAACCTATTGAACCGTAACTATTCTAGAACACTTGATACTGTACCGTACTTTATTGTTAGATTATTTCGATTAATCTATAATTATAAAAATGAGAAATTTTCTTATTGTTTAAGTTTTTGGATGATTTATAACAGTAATGTATTTGTTATAAAACATCCAAAACATCCATGTTCATAAGAGCATTTAGAAATAGCAAAGTGTGTATAAATGTAATTCAAATGTCTTGAAAATTTAAACGAAAGTTTATTCAGTTTTTTTTTTTTTTTTTTTTACCATCTTGTTTAATAAAATCATTATTCGCTAGATGTGATATTTATTATTAATTTTTAATCACATAAAAGACATTACATTCCCGTTAAATATAAATGTTTATCTAACAATCTAGAAAGGACACAAGTACTGTCCTGCATTTTTGTTTTCATGTAACACTAATTATAAATATAACAATAAATTTCCATCAAGAATTTTTGTGATAAATGCAGTTCTGGTAATAGTTAATTACTTAGATAATAAGATAATTACTTAGATAAGAATGACAGATGAAAGTATTAATAGATTAATCAAACCAAGAAAAACCTGTGTGTTGCTATCATGGCATCACATCATTATAATCTTCCTGATACTAAAATAAATTTCTGACGTTTCACCACAAACATAACAAACTATAACTAATAATAAACACCACATTATCATTTTTTTCTCTACATATAAATACTCTTTTTCATCAACTATTATAAGTTTTTTTTTGTAGAAATGTTTAGTAGTCAAAAGAAAAGTTTAAAAATTATTACTCAAAGAATAAATTATCTATAATATCATAAAAATTATATAAAAAAAAATTACAGTTTATTTCTATAAAAGGACAATTTAAACAAACAATTCTATTAATTAAATCAAACTCGTTACCATTCGGAAATAGTTAAATACAAAATTACGAATACACAAAATAATGAAAAAAAACTATATTAAGAACAAACCATTTTTAATTATTCGTTTAATATACAGAATACAAAACCAAATTGATTAAGTTCGTTATTAATAAAAATTTCTACATTAAAATCATTTTAAATAAATTAATTATCTATCTTTGTTACATTTTTTCAGTCAAATAGGAAAAATTTGCTCTTAAAAAATTTCGAACTCAAAATTACATATTTTTCTTTGGATATTCTTCAATTAATATTGGATTCTTCTTCAATTAACATTTTATTCAGTTATTTATTTTAATTCTCAGTTAAGATGTAATATACAATTATTTTTGATTCTTATAAAAAAAAATCTTAAACAATTAACATGTTAATTTAGCTATTGTACAGTTAGTAATTTAATTAGGCAAAATTTAAAAAATGCTAGTTCATAGAAGGAAATTAAAATATAAAAATTAACGATGAATAATATTTAAACCCAATGTTTTAAATAATATTCTACTAATATGTATGCAAATTAGCATTAAATAAAAAAAAAAAGATTCAAATGATTATTATAATATAAAAAAATAATTTTAAATATGTATTCAAATAAATCAATATCTTTTTATTAGATTAATCTATTAAATTTAAAATATAATTGTTACGTTTCATATTTGCAGTTAAACTTTAATTTCTTTTTGGATTTTGTTTTAACCCTGGGCTTTAATTATTGATTTAATAATAATATTTAAATAATGAACTTTATATGTGCTAATTATATAAATGCTAAAATTAAATAAAAATACTTACAAATTATTCTATTATTATTATTATTCATTATTATTACGATTTTTCTTTTGAATAAAAGTGAAAAATAAATAAAAAACTTTTTCATAAAATTTTTTATATTGTCTAAATATCTCTGAAAAAAATTTACTTTATCTACCATAAACATTACACTAGTTTCTTTATAAATAGCTGTGTTTTGAAATTTTATCTGAAAACCACAGATAATATTTAAATAATGAATTTTATATGCTCTAATAATATTGATGTTAAAATTTTTTTAAAAATACAATATTATTATATTATTATTATTAGTCATTGTTATTAAGATTTTTCCTTTCAATCAAAGTGTAAAAAAGAAATGAAAATTTTTTTTAATACAATTGGTTATATTGTCTAAATAGCTCTGAAAAAAAATTACTTAATTTGCAGTGAAACATTACACAAGTTGCTTTACAAATTGATGTACTTAATAGTACACGTAATATTCCTTAGTTAAATATTATTTGTGGTTATCAGATACATTATTAACCACAAATAATATTTAACTAAGGAATATTACGTGTGCTATTACTATTAATGCTAAAATTTATTAAAAAATACAAGATTATTCTAATATTGTTCATTATTATTAAGATTTTTCCTCTCAAGGGGCCTGATGGCCGAATGGCTAGCGCTCTGGCGTTCGGTACCACAGGTATCGGGTTCAAATCCCGACTTTGCCATGGGTGTTTGTAGTGGTTCGGAATCCACTTTAAGCCGTAGGTCCCGGTCCTAACAGGATCGTAGAACGCTGGGGAGGCATTGTTACTCCGTGGCTTACCATCAAGTTACACGCGCCCCCTGGGTAATGCAAAGTGAGTAACATCGGTGCAGCCTTTATGGCGAAAGATCACGTCTACTTGCCAGCTGCATTAGAAGAAAAAAAATAACATTTTTTTTTTCCTCTCAATAAAAGTATAAAAAGAAACGAAAAACTTTTTAAAACAATTGGTTATATTGTTGAAATAGATCTGAAAAAAGATATCTTATCTGCAGTAAAACAATGCACTAGTTGCTTTATAAATAGCTGTGCTTTGAAAATTTACCTGAAAACCACAGATAATATTTTATTAGAAATATCATGTTTTCTAATAATATTAATGCTAAAATTTATTAAAAAATACAAGATTATTCTATTATTATTCATTATTATTACAATTTTCTCTTCAATAAAAGTGTAAAAAATGAAAAACTTTTTGTAATGCAATTTGCTGTATTGACTCAATAGGACTGAAAAAATTATTTTATCTGGAGTAAAACATTACACCAGTTGCATTATAAATAGCTGTGCTTTAACAATTTATCAGAAAACCACAGATGATAAAGCTAAAACAAAGAGGACAATTAAAATTAGGTAATAGTCAGGAATTAAGATAATTAGCCAATCTAATTAAAGAATCTAATTTAAACAAATGAATTCGGGCACTCAATTTCGCTCTCGTAGCAAGGAAAGTAATTAGATGTGGTTGTGAATAAGAATATTTAATAGCAGATATTTAAACATTTGAAATTGAATTATTTGAAAAAATAATAATAATAATTAATAATAAAATAAATAAATAAATAAAAATAATAATAATCAAAAAAATTTTTTTGTCTATTTAGTAGTATTTAATTATTATTATTATTTTTATATAATTTAAAAAAATATATATTTCTTTTAAGTTTTTCTTCTTTGTAATTTGGCTTGAATGCAAATACAAGAAGATAATAGATTCAAAAATTTCATTCACAATTTGGATTTGCCGTTTAATTTATTAATCTATTTAATTGTTTTTGTCTGTTCTATGTCATACATCAGTAAAATTTCACGATAAATGACATGGAATGACAATCAATATCATTATCAATAAAATTACTTGATAATGATATTGATTGCTACCTAAATTTGGAATGGCCGAATAACTAATGATTGTGTAATAATTGCCTAGAAGATATTTCTAGATTTAATGATTCAGTTAGAAGACTAGTAGTTGAATTCAGGAATCATTCTAGAGTCACATTTCTGGAAAAGAAATAATCTCGATCATATCTTGTAAAAAGATAATAATATTTAAATAAGATTGCGAAGACTTCTGTTATTTTGTATATTTTAGGTATAATTCTGAAAACATTTCAAGTTAAATTGCTATAATTCTGGCTAATAACTAAATAATTAATTTCCCGGTACTACAGTCCATGTTGGAACATGGCCGTCTGCCTATTGGAAGATTCCGAAACAGGATATATTCTCTTTTTTGAGGGTTTAGGGTTGGCAGTCCTACGACCAACTCCTATAGTCATATTAGCCTGGACCTATGGTTTAAAGTAAATTTCAATTCTGGCGAATAGAACAGTTATTTAAGTTATTTTTGAGATATGAAAGTGAAGACATTTTATTATGCTGTCTATAACAGTAGCTTAAGAAAGGCGATTTGCATGCCCAATGCCATAAAAACCATTTGAAGGAATTATTAGTTAAAAGTTTATGCTTGGTATATCTGGCTGTTAATAATAAACTAAACTAAACACACTAAATAATTATTAAAAATTTTGCAATAAACCACTTATGAATTGTGCTGAGCAGCAGTTTTCAATCAACCCACTTCATTTCACTCAACTTCCATTATTTCAAAATGTATTTCCATCCATCTTCACAGTAAAGGGAGGGCGTTAACGCACTATCACTTTGTTTCTATCCGCCATAGTTTATGATCCGGATCCGCAATTCGAAGGGATTTATCCAAACATATCCATAAAAGAAAGAGATTGAGCAAACGGAGTGCCTCTCGTACTCATAACGCTGAGATATGTGGAATAGTCGAGCAAACAATCTCCCGGTCAGCCAGCGCCTAGTCAAAAAGCCAATAAAACTCCCTTTAAAATCCAGTTCTATACCGAGGGTGTTTGCTTAGAAAAGAGCTTTGAGTTGAAAATAAATTTACCACCATTTTCTCTCGAGATATGGGAATTCTGAGGAGAACACTGGTATGATCCACTGGTGGAAACGTTTAATAACTAGAGTGTAATATTAACTTCGGTAGAAAGCTATGTACTTTAATATAAATACATTTTCAGAAATAATGCTATTTATATTATAAACAAATGTAATTCCAATGCATCATAAAAATTTTTTATTAAATTTAAATTGTTTTATATACATAATTTACTAAGAAAATAATTTCACATAAATAAAATTATGTTTAATATATTTATAATAGACTATACATAATTATATATATAGTCTATTATAAATATATTACTTTTGTGTACATACTTAATAGACTTCAGTGTAATACTTTACTTTAGTTTAATTTTGAGGAAATTGCTGGTATGATCCAGTGGTAGAAACGTTTAATAACTAGAGTGTAATATTAAATTTTGTGGAAAGCTGTATACTTAAATGCATACATATTTCCAGAAATAGAGCTACATTATATTAACTGAAACATATGTAATTCTAATGCATCATAAAATATTTTTAATACAGGACAATGCAAATTGGTACATTTATTTTATGCATAGTTTGAGTAAATACTTTTACATAATTATATATATATATATATATATATATCAACGAATTTTTTTTAGTGTAAAACAAAACCCATATTGTTAAATTTTATATTGTTTTTTAATACATAAGTACACGAATAAATAATTTATTAAAATATATTTTTATACTATCTAACTTTTAGTAATTCATTTATGTGTGTAAATTGATATAGTGTGTTGAGCAGTAGTTTAATATTTAGAACAATGAAAGTTAAGGGTTCAGTTAACTACTAATTTTTTTTTTTTAAATTTTTTTCTTATGTCGTTATCTATCTTTTTCAAAGCGTTTGTAATTAAGTAACTTTTATAGGTTTATAATAATTAATTAATTAAGGTTTTTTTTTTTTATCTTATTTTTTATGACAACTATTTTTATTCTACAGAATTATTCAATACAGAACTAAAAGACTAGATTTCGATAAATTAATGACTATTATAGAAAGGCACGGCAATCTATTAGAAAAATAACAACTTCACTAATCAAAAAATATTCAGATTTGCTTCAGAATTACACATATTTGGCCAGCTCGCCATGAAACTTCTTCAGAAATGTTTCTTTTGTAAATATATCAAATCAGGCCTCTACTGTTGCATGTTTAATATATCAGAACACAATAACTTGGGGCTTAATGAAATAAAATAACACGATAAAAAAATTCTACTAGTGGACTTGTTATTAAATATATAATACATTATAAAATTTATTCAGCATTCTTATTATTGTTATTTTATAAAAATCATTTTCATTTCTATTTTTAGATAAAATTCATTAAACAAATACATAAAGAAAAATCTATACTTCTTCGAATGCTCAAATGCTCAAATGCCTGTTATAAAAATGCTTCGTAAGGGAGTAGATAGAGAACGTGAATTTTAGGACAGAAGACAAGGAGATGATGAAAGTATTTTATGTTAAACCAACGTATTATGGGACAGTAAAACTCTTAAAAATTATTGTTTTATAACAATAATACAAAAAACATATCTACGTTGATCCTATGAAAATTTGTAAAATAAGTTGGCTGCGTGAAAAATTATAAATGAACATTTTATCCAATTATTCTAAAATTTATCTAACTATTATTACTACAAATATTTTATTTATTATCATATGTGAACATGTTGTTATCCTGGTTGGGGTCCTTGAAGTTATCAAAAATGCGTTTGAGAAAAGTAAACTTGACATAAAAGAATTTATCCTAACTATTATTACTACAAATATTTTATTTATTATCATGTGTGAACATGTTGTTATCCTGGTTGGGGTCATGAAGTTATCAAAAATGCGTTTGAGAAAGTAAAACTTGACATTGTCAAAAAAAATACTTTAGATGAGAATAAAATTCTATTTTGTACGTTGGCAAAAATATAGACTAATAGCAATGATATACAGAAACAGTATCAGAGAAAGTATAGCGAAATAGCAGCAATATAACAGTATAAATTAGCAACAATATAATAAAAAAAATTAACAGTATAGCTATTATATAAATAATTTTACTGAAGTATAACAATAACAGCAACAAATAACACTGTATCAGTATGACAATAACAGCAACAAATAGCACTGTATCAGTATGACAATAACAGCAAAAAACAACACTGCAACAGTATAACCGCATAGAAACAGTTTAACTTAAGAATAGCAATATAACAACAACTGCAACAAATAGCACTGAAGCAGTTTTTACTGTATAACAACAGTTTAACAATGTAGTCGAGCAGTATAACCGTATAACAACAGTTTAACAATATAGTCGAACAGTCTAAACCAACAGTTTATAGAGAATAGCAATATTATTACTTTGGTATATTTCGGTGGACATTGAATTAGTTGTGATTTTTTTATGGTATTTTGAGCAATTGCTTATTCATGAACAAGAAAGTGGTTACAAACTTTGGTATATTTTTTGCTTTTGAATTTGGTAGTTCATGTACTATTCTGACCAATTCCTTCATAGATTTATCAGGTTGCTGAACATTGGTATGCTCCTATAGGTATTGTATTGGTATGTCCCTATATGCACCGTATGTTCATACATGAAAAAATTGAAATTTGTCAGAGGATTTATCTATTTTTAATTTTTATTCTTGACTAAACTTTATTGTACTTTATTACTAAAAGGGAATTACTATTGTAACAGTAAAAAAATATGAACTAGATTAAGAGTAAAACTGTAAAATGGTTCTGTAAGCTTCTTAAACAATAGTAATATGTTGGAGGAAGGTCAAAGGATATAGCTGAAGTATATATTACTCAAAAAGTCTTCTGGAAGTCTCTAAGTGCAGGATTTGGTGTTGCCATGGTGCAGTATCACTCCTTTTCTGTTTATCAATTAAGGTTGTTTTTATTGCAAAAACTGTTTTTATGTCTTGGCTGTTGACAGTAAACTTAAGCAACTATTTTTAATTGATATTTAAAGTTCATAATGAACAGTTCCTTTCAGTTTGATTTCTCACCCTACACTCTCAAAAGCACCTACTTTGGATGATGCAGATTACTTCACGACTATTGGAGAGGCCTTGAATATTAGCCAAGTTAATATTTTTCGTGCTTATTATATGGAATCAGTGATTAATATAGATAATTAAAAAGAAGTGGAAATCATATTATCCTGTCTGACAACTATACTTCAAATATATAATATATATATATATATACCATCAAGATCTTCATTATCATTAATGTGTAAGTTATTTTATTATTTTTTTAAAAAGAAACTTCTTTAGTTGCAGATTACTTCAAGAATGTTGGGTTAGATAATAGCCAGATTAATGTTTTTCGTGCTAAATATTATTATATGGAATCCAATAATTAATACATATAATTAAAAATAGAATCCATACTATCCTGTCTTATGTCCATTCTTCAAAACAAAAACAGATTCCACCAGGATCTTCATTATAATTAATGTGTCAATTATTTTATTGTATTTACATTTAGTAAATTATTAATTCACAATTTATAAATTACTTGAATTATAAAGAATGTTTCGAGGACTGAACGTATTCCGAAATAAAATTTCAGAATTGCGTAACTTTCTCCAATATACATCCATTTAAATCAATCCTATTCATCCACTAGATAGTTGACTAATGCCCAAAATATTTACACCCATTCAAAATATAAATTCTCCTCATTGTTTCAAGTCGAGGAGTTTGTGACATATTTTCCAAAGATTGTTGGGCGTGACTTAACACATTTCTCTCCAACACTAGCGATGAAAAGCACCCCCTGTTGAGCAGTGCCCGAAGTGGCACTTGAAATCTAACTACCACCCTTGACGCTTGTTTTTATGGCTGGTTGGCATCAAAACCATATGGGGTGTGAATAGTACGCGAAGTTTATCACTCAGACTCAATACAGCATTTATTTTCCCCGCAGCACCAGAGGGATCAGGCGAGTGAATGTAATGGCGTAAACGACAAACTGTTATTGTCATGTGAAAGAAGAAAAAAAACAGCACGTCGTGTGACATAAAATATCGAAGGCTGTTCCAACTAGATGCATATTTGAAGGATTTTTACAGTGTTTTACTGGTTGTTTTTAAAGTGATAGGAAAATTATACTACTTCTCTTGAAATGGTAAAGAAAAAGGGATTCATGATAATATTGCTAAGTTGAGAACTGCGGTTGTCAAAATATTATTAGCAAATAATTTGTTTTTAGTTTTCTCTTTGCATATTTAATTTGTCATTCTAAAACTTAAATTTAAAATGCTTTTGTTTTTCTTATCCCAGTTGGTAGACAGTAATGTCTAGAATTCGTGTGGTCTCATTTTCATGAGAAGGAAATGATGGAAACAGATACAGCTTCTCTTATGAGAGAGCACTAGTAAGTGTAAGTCTGACTTGCCTCCGTGACGCTAAAGAAGGAGGGCATTACCTTCAGGAGGCCTTTAAGAGGGAATTACCTCGCATTTGCGTTTCTTAAGGAAGAAATCCCGGGAAACTCCACCAGGTAGTCCAACTAATGACGCAAGATTTTGGACATCGCAAACGCCAAAATCTGCCAAAAGAGATACATAAAATATATATAATATTAATATTTCAATGAGTCTACTCATTTTTGAAATAGCGTCTAAAACAAAGTCTCCGGTAAATAGAACCTCTGCCCTAGGGCTCACCAGAGGCTTGTGTTGCCACTGAGTCAGGAGTCGGGCAAATTTAGGATGTTATATACGTGAGTGTTATATATTAGTGACATCAAATATACAAATTTTTTTAAACTTTAATTTTTGGTGATAGGATTCTTATGAAACGTGAATCATTGGACAGTATTTTGAAGTTGTTTTTAAAATGCTTAAAATAATTTTAGATTTTCTATACATAAATGGAATAATAATTTTAGGTTTTCTCTATAAGAATAAAGTTTTAGAACATTATAAGTCAATGACGTAATAAGTTTAGTTTTAGACGAGATTCTGTAAAATGATATTAATAGTTAAGTGAATTGAGGTAAATAAAAATTCAAAAAAAAACAAAATTTTTTTTTTTTTCAAAAGACTGATTGCTACAAAGGTACCTATAATTTTGAATATTTTTGTTTTTTTAAGAATTTAATCAATGCAATTTTAGCAAGATTAAAATTATATCATATTTCTATCAAGCTTATCATTTCCTTTTGCTAATTACTTCTTAAATGATAGATGATTTAAAAATAAAATCTTTTAGATATATTTAGACAAATTTTAATACAGAAATATTATATATTAATTACAGAAATATTATATATTTTATCAAGCACTAATAAAACTTGATTAAATTGCTCTTTTTAATTTTCTGCAATTTATATATTATTTATGGAACTGTTATTTGATATAGAAATGACAACATTCATATTAATAGTAATCAGATTACTTAGCAACACTTAAATATTACACTTAAATGAAATTAAATTGCAAGTAATAATTTACAGAATTCCCATTTAAACAAATCTGTTTACTTGATAATTTAAAGCTATTAAGAAAAACAACTCATAATTAAACAATGAAGCAATTGTTCGTTTTAATTCCGTAGAAGTATTAAGTTTATCCAAGCTTAGCAGCACTTCCTTCTTTGTCATAAAGAAAGATCAAACGAAAGTAAACACTTCCAGAAAAAAAAAAACCACCAGGACTTCCTCTCTCTCCCTATCTAATCCTTTTAATCTCAGCGTGAAGAACTAAAAGTTCTGCCGAAACTCAAAACCACCGTGTCAGTTCATTTTCAATCATGCTTTCTAACAAATTACCCCTACCAGCTATTTCCAGCTGCAATCGCGAGGAAATCCGTGATTTCTAATTTGAAAAACTAGTCCAGTTCAGTGATTGGTGTACCTTGCGGTTCTAATAAGATTACTACACCGGGAATTTCCCTTAATTGGTTTTTCTCATACTTTTTCCCTTTTTTTTCCCTTCCCCTTTCCTTTTCTTGCTGTCTTTCGCCTGTGACTGGTTGCCGAAGGATTCTTCCATCTTCAGGTGAGTTCAACCTACTGGAAAATGGGCAAAGGAGGATGGAAATAATTATTTGAAACTTTCGAAGCAGACCAGTTCTTCTAGCCAGTTTTGTTCTTGCTGTAAGTCTGTATAAGTTTCTGTATAGTTTCTGGTTTCTCTTTCTGTATAAGTTTTCTGATAATGATGAACATTATAAGCCCATGAAATAGTCTGGTATTCTATAGAAAATATTACAAGACTTGTTAACAAAAATAAGATTTCCTGATGCGAGTGTGTAATAACCATTATCCATAACGATTTTATATGGATGTTTCTTGATTAGTTTGATTTGTAGCTGTACGGTCGTCGTGTGCACATTTTAGTCTAAATAGACCGAGACCTACAGTTTAATATGAATTCCGAACCATCAACAAACATCCATCCCACATCCAGGATTCGAACCTGAAGCCATCAGGTGTGGTAGCAGAGCGGATGTTTCTTGAGTTCAAAACTTTTTCAGTTATTTTTGAATGCAAACATTTTATCTGAGTCATTCAGAGTAGACATAGGAATGTTTTAACAACTTCAGCATTATTCAGTTTACTCCAGAAGTGGCCTGATAAGCTTCATTCAAAAGAAAGACAGTGAGAATATTACGTCTAAGTAGGATTGCCAGCTCCCTACCTTTCCTTTACCCTTATTGAATTGGATAAAAAAAAGATTATTATTAATGACAACAATAAAAAAAAGACCATTATTAATGCTCTCCCAGTGTCACAATTTCCACCGAATATCCTTGCTAATCAAAATAGTACTTACAATGCTTCTCTGAGAACAATGCAAGAAATACAAGAAATTGTCCCGTTTTGTTCAAATTAATGCAATATTCTGGCTACATTTACCATTTTGATATATGACACGTATATAACTTGCCAAAAATGAATATATTTAACAGCCAAAACTACCTGTAATTGTTGGCGGCCTGGTGGCCAATTAACTAGCGATCTAGCCTTTGGTACCACAGGGATCAGGTTCGTATTGGCGGTGGCACGGAGGTTCGTTAGTTGTTCGGAATCCACATTAAACTGTAGGTTCCGGTCTAATTAGCCTAAAGTATGCAAAAAATTACCATAGAGCGACAAACCCAAACCAAAAATATCTATTTGTTATACACGACAATTAGAAAGTGCTATTATTGAGTCAAATATAGGGTAAACTTTCGGTTTTATGAAATAAAATATATGATACTGCTACACAAACATTTTCACAAAACTGTATTTATTTAAATATCATCTCATACATATTAATTATTTAGTTAAATTTGTTCTTCTTTCCAAAACGAGAAAATCTAGAAACCCGCCAACCTGTGACACCGATTACTTTGGTGTAAAGATCATAAGATTGGACGTATGATAAAATGGATCCCACCCTAAGATAGTGGAAAAAAAAGTGTATTTAAATAAAGTTGTGCTTTAAAAAATTTATTAAATGAAATTTAAATAAATTTTAAAAAGATAAACTCAATACTCACTAGAAGGAGACAATAATAAAAAATTAAAATTTTATTCAAACCTGAAGACAGCTATGAATATAATTTTTTAAAATAAAAATGGGATGCATGAATTGTTGAAAACGAAAATATGTAATTGAAAAATTGAAATGCTTTTTTTACAAGGTATGAAATAAAAATTATTTTTAAATTTAACTACGTATAAAATTGTATGAATTCAAAATGAATTATAAATAAATTTGACAACATAAGATTCGAATTTTAAGTAAAATTAATCCATTGAAAAACATTATGTTTCAAAAAAGATGAAAAATTTAGCATTTTAAAACTATCCAGAAATTTTTGACTTATATTAAATTAATTAATTTTTAATTTTTAAATCAACAAATATCAACAGATTTTATACAATTTGCTTATAATGTTGAATGATTAAATTTCCTTTCTTTTAAACTTAGTTTTTGAACTGTTTGAATCACAAAAAAAAAAAAAAAATTTAAAATTTAAAATATCAATGCCTACAGTTGTTTTCCTTTCCTTTAAAAATTTATCAACACCATTTATATTCAGACATTTTTTTTTTTTTCATATTGCGAATATTTTTTGTTATTTTAAACAAATTCTAATTCATAATTATATGAAAATAACAATTTTTAAATAAAATATATACTCATACGCACCTATATTTAATAAAACAGGTACTGCATATTCATAAGAATATGCAGTACCTGTGTCATGTCAATAAGAAGTCATGTTAATAAGAATGTTTAGCATAATAAATCATCATTCAAAAGACAATTTATTGCAGCGATAGTTTAGCGATTGCTTTAGAAATAAATATAGTTCAACATTAAAAAAAAATCACATAAAAATTGTGTTTACTATTGATTTAAAATGACAAATTGTTGTCTGGAAATGTTTTCTTTATATTAACATCATTTATGGACACATTTCGATCTTTCGGTAAGAAAGTCAAAATTCTAGAAATCATTTAATGCGTTTGATAAATCTGGTTTTTACTCAGACAACAAGTAATCTTTCCAAGTCTGGTTCTTTTTTTTTTTTTAAGTGAACAAACCAAATATCTCAAAGTGATTTAAAGTTCTTGTTATTCTTAATTGTGCTCTGTTATTCTATTGTTTTTCACAAAAGTTTTTGTCGCTTTCGAAAATTCTGCTATGAATCAAAAGTGTTGCTCTTAAATGAAGGCGAACAAAAAATAAATAAATAAAAGAGTGAATTATATCGGAATTCTTTCTTGTTAAACTTTTCAAAGACTTGAATAATGAAGAAAAAGAACTTCAGACAAGAAAGAACAACTAGATTTATTTCGAGAATTTTATAAGGGGTTTTATTTTTGTGAAACCATGCATTTTAATTATGAGATGTTTAAAAATAACTTAATTAATAGTTTTTTTTTATTTTTATATTTTTATTGAAATATTTGATTTTTCACAAAACTAAATTACACTTTTTTAAAATTAACTTTTGAAGCAAGGAATTACTCCTTTTGTTTAAATGCATAATACAGTCATATGTTACTATGCATAATACAATCATGTCTCACTATGGTAATATGGCTTTTGAAGAATAGTTGTAATTGTTGCTTTCGTCTGGTACACTTTGACGCTAGGTTAATCCCCACAAGAATAATACATAAAATACAGGAAGGACAATCCCTTATATACATATATGAAAATCAACGGGTCTGATATATTGCACCATCATAGTTGTAATAGTTATTAATCACCAGTAGTTATTCGTCGCCGAATAATTGTAATTGTTGCTTAACTGTTGAATTGTAACTGCTATGCACTTTGATTATAGATTCATACCCACAAGAATAATACATAGAATAAAGAAGGGACAAACCGTTATAAATATGCAAATCAACGGGTCTGATACATCGCATCATGATAGTTGTAGTAAATATTCTCACCAGTAGTTATTCATCACCGAATAGTTGTAATTGTTGCTTTCGTCTGGTGTACACTTTGACGCTAGGTTCATTCTCACAAGAATAATACAAAAGAATACAGGAAGGACAAACCTTTATATATATGCAGATCTACTGGCTTGATACATTGTATACCATCATTTTTGAACGAATGACATAGAATGGTGTATGGTGTTCGCATTATTCTCCACGAAGACAGAGAAGGGGCATTCGGGTTTACGGATTTAATCCCTATCCTCGGCATGATGAATTCAGTAAAGATTTGTTTCTCAAGTTTTGAACCCTTCTTTACTAATTTGTAAGCCCAACAAGCTCGCTATTTGACCAGTCAGTCCGAAAGTAATGTCAAAATTCTGCATGATAACCAATAAGACGTACAGTGAATATATTCGTACACCTTTATTTGCATCAAAAATGCCTAAAATTTCAATGCATTCGTACACCTTTATTGCTTTTAAAAAGTGCCTAAAATTACGATCCTTAAAATAAAAATGAACTAATAAACACACGAAACTTTATTCTTAATTTTACATTTTATTTTAATCAGAATAAATAACAAATTAATCTTTCATATATTAAGAACATGCATTTATCTAATAGCGTAGAAAAGTATTCGTTCAGTACAAGCAATTTGCAAATTTTGTTACAAATAATTTATATATTTTAGAATTTATCAAAATTTGTATTTTTCTTGGCATGAAATCGATCGGTTTCGAAGTAAATCAATTCGAAATCGATTCAATTCCGTTCTTCTTAAAGAACATATTTTAGATATTTAAGAAATTTTAAATTTTAGATATTTTAGATATTTATTTAGTCCCTAAAAGCTAATCTCACGATACTTAGACACATATAATCATAGTCTGGTAATTAATTATAAATGGACTTAGTAACTTACATTATTAAAACTTAGTAATCCTTTGAAAATCCTAATCCATATTAATATCAGTTATCGTAAATTTAAAAAGATAAAAGTGATTTTAAATTAAAATATTTCAAATTTCCTTCAAATTATCTAGTTCTCCAAGGGAAAAAAAAAAAAATCTTTTTTTTTTTGTTGCCCTGGTGACCTTTTTTATTTGCATGTGCCTGTGTGCTTGGGCAAAATTACGCCGAAAATCTCTTAAACAGGAAAAAAAGAGATATAGGGAAGAATAACTTGGACGAAAAGCAAATATACTAATTTCAATTGCATTTATTGTTTTTATTTTAAATTTGTACTTAATTCTAAGTTAACTTTGTAAAAATTATAACATCAAATCATCTCATTATCTAAAAACAATGCCTAAATGTATTTATGCAGAAAAGTAAGTGCCACATTTTACTTCTGTCCCTTTAAATCCAGCAAAAATGTCATGCAGAATCCTACTTCACACTTCATATGCATCTTAAATGCAATCTTTATGGCCAAGTACACACATCCTAACATTTTTTCCCCCTCACTGAATCCATCAATTCATCGTCATCATCATCAAGTTTTTCACGCGGGGATAAAAACAGCAACAGAAGAAAAAAAAATAGCTACATTGAAAATCCGAAACACTAAAACCCATATCGTGTCTATTCCTTGAAATAGTGCGTCTTTCTTTCTGAAGGGGAAAAACAAATTATTTTTTTCTGGTGCACGAAGAGATTTATCTTTTTTTTTTTTTTGTTCTTCCCCCTTTATCATCCTGGTCCTGGTCTTTTGTGCTAAATTCGTGCCCTAGGTCTTTTAGGAGTGATATAGGGGTTCTCGGGGAGCGAATTGGCTCGAAACAAGCATTATCCGGCACCGTGCGAGTATTTCGCGCACGAATACAAACATATTGGAATCCCTGTAGGGTTAGCGAAACATACACATAAAACAGGAATTGTGCTGTTCAGCCTAAACATTCGCCGGAATAAGGAAATACTGGTAATAAGAAAAGAAAAAGGCAGTGTTTGTCGTTTTGGTCTAAGCACTAGAACTAAAAATGCGAAAACATATCTATAGTTATTTTTTTTTTTTTTCGCAATAAATTCTGAAGAATACGAAGAAAGGCAAATACGAGTACGTTTACAGAAAATGTACTTAATTTATATTCTTTAAATGTCCGAGTTGAATTTTCTACAGAAAAAGGCAGATAATGCTCTCAATTATTTGTAAATAATTTTTACATAGCATTTTTTTATTGATAAATCCGATTAAAAATAATTTTTGATGCGAGTACATTGAAAGAGCGAAGATATTTCTGTAGTTTTTCTCGACTTTAAATCCTGGAGAATAGGAAAAAAAAATATGAATAGGTTTGCCTCCAATATATTTATTTATTTCTTTAAAAATTCAATTTTATTCTTATTGATATCATTTATTTCACTAAATACGCAATTCATGATAATTTTAACTTTTATTGAGAAGAGTTTTCTTAATAAATTCGTTCGCTGTTATGTTTTAAGCTTTAGAATGAAAAAAGTAATGATATTCCTGCAGTTCTTCTCGACTAACCGGCCTGGTGATTAAGAAAAAAGGCAACCAGTATATTTACTTATCACTCATGAAACGTGATACGAAATTATAGTATTATTTGCCATAAATTAATGAAAGCATATATAGTTAGTTTTAAATTTCTTGATAGTTTATCTATTATATTTGGCATGCACATGTTAGCGTTTTATTTATATCTGCTTTTATTTTGATATGGACATTTTTTCTGTGGTTAACACGGATATTAAAAATTAACAAGAATATAATAAATTAATTACTAAGTAAATTTAAAAACAATACAGATATTATTTTATAAATGCCATTATCTAAAAACAATGCTTAAATTTATTTATGCAAAAAAGTAAACATAGATTTTACTCTAAATTTAGAAAAATGTCTTATAAAATCTCTCGTTATACTTCATATGCATCTTAAATGCAATCTTTATGGCAAAAATCCCACATCCCAACATTTTCTCCACACTGTATTTTTGGAATCCATCAATTCACCTTCATCATCATCAAGATTTTCATGGAAAAAAAAAACAGCAACTGAAGAAAAAAAATAGCTACATTGAAAATCCGAATCACTGAAACCCATATCGTGTCCATTCCTTCAAATGGTGCGTCTTTCTTTCTGAAGGAAAAAAAATATAAAATTTCTAGTGCGCGAAAGAGATTTGTCTTTTTTTTTTTCTTTTGTTCTTCCCCCTTTATCATCTGGTCCTGGTCTTTTGTGCTAAATTCGTGCCCAAGGTCTTTTAGAGTGATATAGGGGGTCTCGGGTGCGAATTGGCTCGAAACAAGCATTATCCGGCACCGTATGAGTATTTCGAACACGAATAAAACATATTGGAATCCCTGTAGGGTTAGCGAAACAGACACATAAAACAGGAATTGTGCTGTTCAGCCTAAACATTCGCCGGAATAAGGGAAATACTGGTAATAAGAAAAGAAAAGGCAGTGTTTGTCGTTTTGGTCTAAGCACTAGAAATAAAAATGCGAAAACATATCTATAGTTATTTTTCTTTTTTTCGCAATAAATTCTGAAGAATACGAAGAAAGGCAAATACGAGTACGTTTACAGAAAATGTACTTAATTTATTTTCTTTAAATATCCGAGTCAAATTTTCTACCAAAAGACAGATAATGCTTCAATTATTTACAAATAATTGGAAGCATTTTATTAATAAATCCATTTAGAAATAGGTTTTTTCTGCTTTGAGATAAGCTCTGCGTTGAATACGCGAGGCTATTTCTGTAGTTTTCC
>BPLR01011081.1:0-52919 GCA_021605095.1 Caerostris extrusa | reverse complement strand
AAGCCATGCATTGTGTTAAAATTAAAGATCTGGCGCTTTGCATGCCGATTTGCTACCAGAGACCTGCTTGATGATGCGAATTGCAAAGCGAGCCGGTCCTCATTCTGCTTTCCTCTGGCATATCAGTCATGTCCAATCTCGATTGGTAATGAAAACACTGAATGCGCCAGTTTCCCACTTGTTGAGCGCCTGCTGTGACAGCGCAATGAAACTCATATCTTTTTCATAAATCACGTATTCACACCGCAGCTTCATCACCGTTTTGGGTTCACAAAGAATTAAATGCGCAGGTGCCGTTTCCAGCGATGACTTTTACAGGATCAGAAAGCTGTATGTGCCTGAAATAAAAGAGTTTTTGAAAGACCCTTTTCAAAAACTCTTTATTTATTCTTCCAAATTTATTTCATCGCCTACAAAAAGTAGTCCCCTCCGGACACAATGCACTTATGCCAACTTTTTTCCCAATCCTCAGTGCAAGCTAAAAAGTCATCGCTGGAATGGCCTACAAAGCGCGCGACGATTCACGTTGAATTCTTCAATCGACTCAAAACGGTGTCCCCGAAGTGGTGTTTTGAGTTTCAGAATAGCCAGAATTTCCACGGTGTGAATACGGTGGTTGTGGAAAGATATGGGTTTCATTTTTGACTAAACTGTCACGAAGAATCAATGCAGTGTGAGCTGACACATTCAGGGTTTTTGATACCCATCGAGATTTGACGCCTTTGAGGCCCAAAATGGAATTGACCGATCTTTTTGAAATTCCGACATCTTCAGCAAGGTCCCCAATTGCAAATAGACGGTTAGCAAGCACCAAATCTTTACTTTTTTTGGACTTAAGCTTCGTCGGTCAGAGCGCTCGTCGGCTTCAACGCGTTCTCTGCCTTCTTTGAACTGTTTATACCCCTTCTAAACATTTCTTTCCGTTATAGGAATGCTCACCGAATGCCTTCCGCAACATTCTATACGTTTCCGTAAACGAAATAGATTGTAAAATCTTTGCTCAAGGAATTCAGACATTTCAAAAATCGCCAGAATCAGTTTTAGTGTCTCACAAAGCCAAGCGCAACTCAAACACTAATGACTATTTTGATATAAAATTTCACATAGATGTCAAGGACAGTGTCAGCAACCTAAAGAGGAAAATAAAATTGAAATTCAGTATCCCAGGGAATTTTAAATTGAAAATGGGTCTTACTTTTGGACATTTTTTCAAACATGCATTACATAAACCAAAATAAATTAATAATACAAAATTACCCGACTACGGCATCAAAGATTCCGTTTGGGAACACGGATTTTGCAACGGAAATGACTTCGAGAAATGCCAACATCGGAGCTTCTTCCAGGCCAAGTTTATAGAAGAAATTTGCTGCACTTAAAATGCAGTAGCTGTAGCAAAAAAATGCGTTTTTATCGTAAGGGTACAACTTGGCCATATGTCTAAAAGGTCGTACGCAATTTCGGAATGTCGCTTCGTCTGTTGACCAATATGTTGGACACAATTCTAGCTTTAATTCCCAAGCAAATATCTCGCAACCCAAATTATTTGCAATGCTGTTTGCGTATTTCCTACAAAATTCTTGGTATCGCTCATTATTTGTAAATTTTTTTGGCCAGAGGATATCGTAGTCCGTTAAAAGTAGTAGAGTTATGTTATCTGCTAAAATTAACAAGTCTTCAGGAAAAGTCCTCATATTTATTTCATAGTCCACTTCAATCTCCATTTTATCACTTGCGAAGAAAGAACCGTATTGGCTTGCGTCAGATAGTAAAACTTGAAAAGGATATTTTCTGCCAGTTGCCTGTTTAAACTCTATTGTAATAAGTGTTTTTCTAAATCCCAACATAAAATGTATAGTTCGGCTTCATACAGTTTACCCTAAAGTGATTGCAATTATGAAATCGATATAGCTCTAGTAAAATATCGATATCAGTATTAATGACAAAAAGAACCTAATAAAGCATTATTTATTCTTACGCAAAATCTTCCAATTAGGTCTTCCCTTTACTTCAAAACATTCCACAATCTAGTGATTAATAAGTCGTTTTTAAAATGTAAAGTTATTTTGTTTCAACTTGAGAAATAGAACAATTTCGTAAATTTATTCTTATCATCATGGGCCTGTTGGCCAAGTGGTTAGCTGGTGCTCGGTACCACAGGTTTCGGTTTCGAGTCCCGGCGGTGCCATGGACGTTTGTAGTGATTCAGAATCCACTTTAACTGAAGGTCTCGGTCTAATAGGATCTTAGAGTATTGCGGGGTGTTGTTACTCCGCGTCCGTAGCCTATCTTCCGGCTATCCGCATCCTCTGGGTAGTGCTAAGTGAGTATTGTCGGTGCAGCGTTTGCCATAAGGCATCTAAGTGTTTGCCAGCTGCATTAGAAAAATAGATTATCATTATCATCAAATTTATAGTAAGAAAATCTACGATATTTTTAATCTACGAGTTGAAATGAAACATATCTTTTTCATTTAAACTCCCACAACAATTGATGGCCGAGTGGCTAGTGCTCTGGTGCTTGGTACCACAAGTTCCGGGTTTGAGTCACGGGGTGCCATGGATGTTTGTAGTGCTTAGGAATCCACTTTAAACCGTAGGTACCGCTCTAATAGAATCGCAGAGCGTTGTGGGGTAGTGTTACTCGCGTCCTTCCCACATTTTCAATTTACACGTGACCCCTGGATAGTGCTAAAAAATAGTAACAGCGGTGCAGGATTTGCTTATGGTATAACGATTAACTGTCCCTGTATTGTCAGCTGCATTAGATCAACACGATTTGTATTAATTCAATTGGTTTGGTTGATATCCTTAAGGTCATTTCTTTGCACACGATGGTTAAATACAACGGGACATACTATTTAAACTGGAATCTGAACAACTAAGAAACATCCATGCCATAACCAGAGTTCATACGAAGGCATTTAGAAATTCGACTCTAACTATTGGATTGGTTTGTCTCTCTACCAACATCATGTGCACACGAGGGCTAAACAGACCGGGACCTACAGTTTAAAGTGGATTCTGAAACCCTAAAAACAGCCCTGGGACGGCCGGAACTCGAACCCGAAATCTGTGGTACCGAGCGCAAGAGCGCTAGCCACTCGGCAACCAGGCCCCCTATTTATTGAAAGTGATAGATTAAAAAGAAATAACTTCGTCAGAAGGAAGAAGTACAGTAAGGTGATTATAATAATTAAAGTCCCACTTTCAAAATAAAGCTCTAAAAAAGAACCACTCGTCACAATGATTTCACATTTGAGCTGAAGATACTTGAAGAAGGGGGAAATGGTGCAGCATCAAAAATAGTCCCAAAGTGTATTGATAGATGGCGCTATAAGAGGCATAAAAGAAAGTGAATTCGGCTATTAGTGCTATTTTGAATCAAAATGACAACGTATTTGGCATGAGTTGCACAATACCTCAACTGTAATGTTCAATGTGTTATTGTTTGTGACGGAAAAAAAAAAGGATTCCAAGTAATTCAACAGTGGAAAGCACATCCACCACGGCGAGATCAAACCAAATTGGATGGGGAATATCGATGGAACTTTTTTTTTTGATGCCCTACCGTTTCCCCGTTCCTCAAGTTGAAAAGTAATGACCAACCGTAAAATATGTGTTCTGCTTGGGTTTATAAGGGCATATATTTAATAATTACACTGAGTAGCACACAAATTTTCTTAAACATATAGAAATACACTCATGTCCATAAATTAAGGATAATTCAGAATCACACAGAAATTGAACTCTAAAATAAAAAATTTCACCTGTTGAATTAACACACACATCTTGAAGAAGAATATGCAAATTACAGGAAACCACCAGATGGCGCGGATAGTACGTCATAATGACGATAGTGTCAGAAAGGGGGGTATATAAGGAATGGTGGCAAAGAAGTAAAATTGTTCACAAGCGCTTTAAAAAGCCTTTCAGTGCAACAACCGCATAGTTATGGCACAAAGGAAGCATTTGGATGATTTTTTACGTGGTAGAATTATCGGACGACTGGAATGTGGACGTACCCAGCTGGAAGTATCCGAGGAACTTGGAATCGCCCAGAGTGTCATCTCCAGGCTTTGGCACCGATACCAAGATGATGGTAATGTGAGTAGATGTTACAGCACAGGTCGCCCCGAGTCACAATGCCGAATGAGGACCGGCATTTAGCAGTTACTGCCAAAAGAAACAGACGGAGCACAGCATCAGAACTGTCTCGTTAGCTCTCTTCAGCTACCGGTACGACAGTTTCAAGGCAGACCGTGTACAGACGTTTAGGGCACATTGATCTATATGCTCGTAGGCCTGTCAGATGTGTTCCACTTACCGCAACTCACTGTCGCCTGCGATTAACCTGGAGTAGAGAGCATGCATTGTGGACACCGCAACAGTGGTCTGGTGTGATATTTTCCGACGAGTCCTGGTTTAGTTTGCAGTCTGATTCTCGCCGGACTTTCATATGGAGAGCGCCAGGTACCCGTTACCACCAAGAGAACACCATTGAACGACACCGTTACGGTGGTGCAGGATGGCTCGTTTGGGGAGGAATTATTCTTGGTTCCAGAACTGACCTGCATGTTCAGAGTGTAACGATGACAGGCCACATCTATCGGGATGTCATTCTGGAACAACATGTACATTTGTTTCGGGGCGCCATGGGTGCTGAATTTCTGTTTATGGATGACAACGCCCTTCCTCACCGCGCAAACATTGTAGACGAATGCCTTCAATTGGAGGATATCACCCGTATGGATTGGCCAGCATACTCACCGGACTTGAATCCAATAGAGCATGTGTGGGATATGCTTGGCCGACGAATTACAGCCCGTCAACCCCCTCCCAGCTGTCAACTTCGGAGGGCATTGCTTGATGAGTGGTGTAATATTTCCGAAGATCAGATTGATACTCAGCATGGCTAGGCGTTGTAAGGCCTGTATTGCATCGTACGGGAGACATACTCCATATTAACCATCATACTAACCATGTTATACTGTTTTTTGTAAATAGGTTCTGTTTTGAAATTTGCTCCAGGGAATAAAAATCGCAATTTTTATTAATTATGTCAAACATATAGCATCTTTTTGCTCTTTTACCTTTTGTTTAATAAATAGACTTTACAAATAAGTCAAATTTGTTTTGCTTCTGTCTCTTTCTTTGCCTGAACTTCATTATCCTTTAATTTATGGACATGAGTGTAATTTATAGAACCGATCGTTCAGATAATACACGCATAGGAGGGACTTTTAATTGCAGTCGATTCCAGTATTCCTGGCAGAGTTTTTAATATTGCCAATTTTCCTTTTTCAGATAAGGAAATATCAGTTGTTACATTACATATACTTCAGAAAATTTTTACTATGGTTAACATTTATTCTTCCAAGGGTATTTCCACTTTTGAATGGCCGGATGCAATTTATCAAAATCTTCTTTCAACTTGTATTATTCTCGGGGATTTTAATTCTCATCATCCCATTCTTAGATGCACCTCTTCTACTACTAGTTCCAAAACTATGATCAAGTGGATTCTTCAGAATAATTTAAATATTATTAATACCAATACTCCAACTCATATTACTCCAACTTCTACATCGCTTATTGATCTCCCTATTGTCAGTGAAAATATTTGCCCCAATTTATCTTACTTTATTCAATCCAACCTACCGATACATTTATACTTTCAATTTTTTTCCACACAAAAAAACTTTCAGATCGATCATTATAAGGTCGAAAGTTCGTCTTTTTCTTCATGATCAACATGATCTCGCTCGTACTTTTGCATCCTATTTTGTGTCCCATGCTCTTCTTAATAATAAGATAAACTACGAAATCTCTCACCATCAAACTCACGCCTGGTGGAACAATCAATGTAAAAACGTTTTACAAAAGAAACGCTGATTTTTGCATCGTTCGATTTCAATTTTTCTCGCGACTTTTGGATTTCTTACTAGAAACCGTCTACCAAACTTCGTCGCTACATTTCTGAGCTTAAAAATTCAATACTGGGATTCTGTTTGTTTCTCTACCGGCAATAATGGCAAAATATATAAAAAATTATTAAAGCAATTCATAATAGAGACAATAATCTGGTTAGCAATAAGATATTTCATACAAGTAATTTAGTTGTTACTGATCCGACTCAGAAAGCTAATATGTTGGAAACTCATTTTATTAAATCCATGGACAACGAGTTTATCCCATTCGATCTTTCCGATGATTTAAACCAGTGTCACAATAGGCTTATTATTTCTAGAGAGTTAAAAGAATATATTTGTGCTACTCCCAATACTTCATGTAGCAGTGATAATATTCCTGCAAAACTGATTCAAATTTCCTCCTGATCCCTATCTTCAACACGAGTTTTTTTTTTTGCATAAATAATTAAATTTTACTTGATTCATTATTTAAGAACAAAAACTCATCTTGTCTAACGATAATAAAGTATTTTTATTTACTTTGTAAGAAGAAAACGTAACACATTTGTTTATTTTTTCCGAAAAATGTATTTATTTCACACATTTACATAGTTAAAAAGAAATGTTATGAATTTATTTTCTTATTCGAATGATCTATTTTTTTTTTTTTACAATGCTATTCATATTTTTTGCATTGTTTTAAAGTTATTATCTCAAAACAACATCGATAGCATCCACATATTCAAATTTTATCGCTAAAATTTACTTAACGTTGTGCCTTCAGCGCACGCTTTTAATAAAATGGAAACTAGTCCCTAAAATTATATTCTATGTTAGTATGAGAGTGATGAATGTATTCGTCCCTTATTCTTTGCTATTACTTTTCCCCAAATATCAGAAGAGAAAATAAAGTCAAGGAGGGCCAACCCGCGGCCCGCCTTGAACATTTTTCCGGCCCTAGAAATTTATCAGACTTTTGCAAAATATATTTAGTTTATAATGCCCAAAGTAGAGAAAACCAATGTATTAAAAATACACCATGTGTGCCTCCCTATATTCAAAAAATAAACTGTCGAAATGATGAGAAAAAAAATGAACTTTGACTTCAAAATAATATTCTCGCGAAAATAGGACAGATATTGCTTGTTTTTTATTTGTGAGTTTACACTCAGATTTTTATAACACTTATATCACAAAAAAGAAATTTTCCAAATTGAGAAATCTGACACAAAAAGTTTTTAGCGCTTTTGTCTCAAGTTCGTTCGTTTTTCGTTCGTCTCGAATCGCTTTTTTTTTTCGAAATGAACTTGTTCAAACAAAAAACACGCTCAAACAAAACGGACGCTCACCTGCAACACCCATTACGATGTGCAAATACCCAAATGGAAGATCGATTTGCAAAAGCTAAGTGAAAGAGTGGAGACAAAAATGTCGCACTAGTAAAATAAATATTTTTCAATGATTTAATATTTTAAAAATTTCATTTATATTTACACTCATGTCCATAAATTAAGTATAATGAAGTTCAGGCAAAGAAAGAGACAGAAGCAAAATAAATTTGACTTATTTGTAAAGTCTATTTATTAAACAAAAGGTAAGGATATAATTAATAAAAATTGCGATTTTTACTCCCTGGAGCAAATTTCAAAAAGAACCTATTTACAAAAAACAGTATAACATGGTTAGTATGATGGTCAATATGGAGTATGTCTCCCAGACGATGCAACACAGGCCTTACAACGCCTAGGCATGCTGAGTATCAAGTTATCAATCTGATCTTGGGGAATATTACGCCATTCATCAAGCAATGCCTCCGAAGTTCCGGTTGACAGGTGGGAGGGCTGACGGGCTGCAATTCGTCGGCCAAGCATATCCCACACATGCTCTATTGGATTCAAGTCCGGTGAGTATGCTGGCCAATCCATGCGGGTGATATCCTCCAATTGAAGGCATTCGTCTCCAATATTTGCACGGTGAGGACGGGCGTTGCCATCAATAAACAGAAATTCAGCACCCATGGCGCCCCGAAACAAACGTATATGTTGTTCCAAAATGACATCCCGATAGATGTGGCCTGTCATCGTTACACTCCGAACATACAGGTCAGTTCTGGAACCAAGAATAATTCCTCCCCAAACGAGCCATCCTGCACCACCGTAACGGTGTCGTTCAATTGTGTTCTCTTGGTGGTAACGGGTACCTGGCGCTCTCCATATGAAAGTCCGGCGAGAATCAGACTGCAAACTAAACCTGGACTCGTCGGAAAACATCACACCACTGTTGCGGTGTCCACAATGCATGCTCTCTACTCCAGGTTAATCGCAGGCGACAGTGAGTTGTGCGAAGTGGAACGCATCTGACAGGCCTACGAGCATATAGACCAATGTGCCCTAAGCGTCTGTACACGGTCTGCCTTGAAACTGTCGTACCGGCAGGTGAAGAGAGCTGACGAGACAGGTCTGATGCTGTGCTCCGTCTGTTTCTTTTGGCAGTAACTGATAAATACCGGTCCTCATTCGGCGTTGTAATCGGGGGCGACCTGTGTTGTAACATCTACTCACGTTACCATCATCTTGGAATCGTTGCCAAAGCCTGGAGGCGACACTCTGGGCGATTCCAAATTCCTCGGATACTTCCAGCTCGGTACGTCCACATTCCAGTCGTCCGATAATTCTACCACGTAAAAATCCACCAAATACTTCCTTTGTGCCATAACTATGCGGTTATTGCACTGAAAGGCTTTTTAAAGCGCTTGTGAACAATTTTATTTCTTTGCCACCATTCCTTATATTCCCCTCTCTTACACTCTCGTCATTGTGACGTACTATCTGCGCTATCTGGTGGTTTCCTGTAATTTGCATATTCTTCTTCAAGATGTGTGTGTAATTCTACAGGCGAAATTTTTATTTTAGAGTTCAATTTCTGTGTGATTCTGAATTATCCTTAATTTATGGACATGAGTGTATATATTTCATTTTTAGTGTGTTATATATTTATTTACAATGTGCTTTTAGTGTCATTATTATTATATTATCTATGTTTACATGTAAGAATAATAGTAAACACAATAAAAATAACTCATTCTGTTTCAATTTTCTACTCCAAAAAAATTTCTGTAATGTGTCTTACTGTATTGGATATATAATTTTATATACGGCCCGCGGGGTTAGGATGCATTTCAAAGTGGCCACACCTGATTTAAATCGTTGGTTTAAATTTGTGGAATAATTTCATGTGTTAAGTTTCTCTTGAATTTCAAAGGTTTAAATAAGTTGAAATAATAAAACTTTTGTTAATTGTTTTCAAAACTTAATAATTAACTCTAAAAATATAAAATTCAGAGTTGAAAATTAACTGAGGAATTGAAAGCTTATAAAAATGGTAATATTATTTTAATTTTAATTCCTTTGTTATATGAATGAAATTATTACCAATTAAAATTCTCAATAGATGAAGGGAAATTCTAAGGAAATTATTAATTTTCTACATTTTTTATGGTAATATAATTTTTTCATTTCGAAAAGTCAATCAAATTTTGCTAAAATATATCTCTACACCATGTGCTTTTGCAAATAAACTATTTTTCAGAATTTTTTTCATAACAAAAATTTATACTTTTTTATTTATTTATTATTTTTATATAATGCTTTTCATCATTTAAAACAAGAATAGTCCTAAGAATTCGACTTTAATTAATTAAACGAAATCAAAATTACGTACATAAACATCCATGATATTTATAAATTTTGTGCTTCTATCCCTTTATTAAGTGTTTCAATTTTAATTAAGTGTTTTAAATAATTTGCTTACAAAATTGCACAAAAAGTTTTTATAACTCAATTCTCAATATTAATAATTCTGTTTTCGGCAACTATGCTGACGACATTTCTGATTTCAAAAACCGCAAAAGACCTCGCGCTGTTCTGAATAGTATTCATTAACGTTTCAATATCCTCCTTTCCGAATGACCATGCAATTTCTCCGCTGAGTCACAATTTCCCCTCTTCAATTGTTTTTTTTTCTGTTGTTTATTTTTTATTACCTTTTATTCCTTATTTAAAAATTACAATAATAATATAAAAAATAACAAATTAATTTTTTTTTAAATACATTAATAATATATATATATCCTTTTCTATCTAATCAATAAGTTTAAAGCTTAAGAAACTTCTCTCTTTCACAAGGCGGGAGATAGAGGTTGCTAAGCAACCAAGGTTATCCGTCAATCTGGCAAATCGTCGTGGTATTCTATTTATATGCAAATCACTAATAAGAATCTCTTTATGCTATCTATTTAATCCCGAATTGTTATACAGTCATTCTACAAGTCAGCGTTAGTTAACAAATTTTAAATGAAGAAAAATATTATTTTTAAATTAAATTTATATTTAAAAAAAAAAAAAAAAAAAATACAATTTAAAGACAGAGTAGTATGAAATTTATGATTTTCACCTTCTTTTTTTTTTTTGAAATTTATTTCGCATCGTATATCCTTATAAGCGAGTTAATGAAATGTATTTAGATATTAAGTCAGCTATTAAATTTCATTAATAATTTTTAATAAACTGTTGTTGTAGAATGTTTAAAAAATTGTTTAGTATAGAATATGCTCTGAAAATGTCTAACGAAAAAAATCGTTTTTCTTTATAATGAAAAAGATAACAAATATTTCAATTTCAAAATAATAAACAAACAAAAAAATTTCAAATAAAAATATTTATTTACATTTGCAATGAATGAATAAATTAGTAATACATATTTCAGCCAAATGGTTTCCTCATAATAAATAATTCCTAATTACGTATGGAATTCCTTTCATAAAAACTTAGTGAATTATGAAAAAATTACCGAAAAATGAATCTGAAGATTCAAAACTCCAAAAGAAGGAATAAAAGATCAGTATGAAACAATCAACAAAAATTGTTGAGTGTTATTGAGTGCTGTTTAAACAATTGAGTTGCTTCGCCACATTCTGAGTAGTAGATCTAAAGTTGAAGTTGGTATGACAAGAATTTCTACTGGATGACTGCTTTGCTAACCCCCAATCAAGACCTAAGCCGACTCCATAACTAAGTCCAAGGTAATTTATTGAAGTACGTTTTAATGGTAGAGACCTTTGCCAGCTCCCAAACCATATCCAACTCCGAGTGGAGCTCCATAGCCAAGACCAAGTACTGCGCCGTGACCAAGTCCAAGAGGAGCTCCATAACCAAGTCCGGCTCCGTGTCCGATCACACCACCGTAAGCTACAGGGGCGGCGACGGCCAGTGGGGCGGCATAGGAAGCAGCGTGTCCAACAGCTACAGCTGGGGCCACGTGGTTGACGACTGGGGCGACGGGTCCGGCGTAGGGGCTGGCGATGAGGGCTGCAGCTGGAGCGCTGGCGGCGGTTCCGGGCTCGTTGGTCTTGACGGTGGCCCTGAACCCGTGTCCGTCGGCGACGTAGTCCACTCGTCGGGCCCTACCGTCAATGTCGGCGATAGTGTAGGATCCCTTCTTGTTTCCGTGGGCGTCTCCCACTTCGGATCGGGAGTTGGTGGCACCCAGTCCGTCCTTGATTCCATAGTTGAATGCATAGTTACCGTAAGCCTAATTAATTTAAAAGTGCCATGAAAATTCCAAGAAAATTAAGATTCATACGAAAATTTAAAGAGAATAATGATGTTTCCTTATGGTGAAGTATTTAAAAAGATAAATTAAGTAAAAGACATCTACTTACATCTTGAGATCTGGCACTGTTGCTGACTCCGGTGCTGACCAGATGACCATGTCCCAGGAGGACATTGGCGTGGACTGCTGCGAGGGCAGTGAAGAGGATGGTGACCTAAAAGATTTGTAAAATTGGATTAATTAGTTAACCTACAAAAGCTCTTCTTTTGACGTACAGAGGAGTACTGAGGTGTGCATATTGAGGTTCGTACTCCAAGTTTATAGCGGTATGGTTTGCCACTCTACGGTCACTTTGTGCACAGTTTAGGCTAATTAGACCAGGACCTGGATTCCGAACTACTTCTACTACTACACCATACCACATCATAGTGCCTGCGGCTGAGTTTCCCCTTTCCAGTTTGGGAATGATGTGGGGGAGAAGACTGATTGGGTTTTGTGACGCTCTACGCTCATATGAGACGGGACATACGGCTTAAAGTGGATTCTGAACCCCTAACAAGCATCTTTACCAACGCTAGCAATCGAACCTGAAGCCTGTTTGACTAAGGCCCAGAGCTCTAGCCAATTGGCCCTCATTACCATCATTAGCGCAACAGCCCATGGCGGACCAAGGCCGTCTGTCAACTGGCAGTTTACAAGACGAGAGATGTTTTTCTTTTTACGGAGTAAGGTTGTCAGCCCTACGCCTACACAACAGCCATATTAGCCCGGGACATACAGTTTAAAGTGGACTCCTAACCACTACAAACATCCATGACACCGCCGGGACAAGAACCCGAAACCTGCGGCACCTAGCGACGGAGAACCAGTCACTCGGCCATCAGAACGCCAAGTTTATAGCAGTTTACAAAATAAAGGTGAAACTTTAAAATGCAGTTTGGAAGGTGAAACATAAAAATTCATCTAAAGAGAAAAGTGATCTTACCTTAGCAATCATGTTGGAAAGTGTTTGCTGTGCAATGAACACAAAATGACTTGGTGGAATTATGATTCTAAATGAAATCGTTCTGCCTTTATATATGGAATCCTGCAAGAACATCGGCTGGGATAATCCTCGCCCATCTACATCCCAGATCCCGTTTGCTGATGTGGAATGCGCCAAATGACCCCGTTCGACCAGAAGGGAACACTGATTGGCATCGCCTACGGAAACGGCTCGTAATCGTGGAAGAAAGTCAACTAAATCTCTTTTGTTTCTCCCTTGTCTCAAATAGAGAACACAAATAAATAACTACCTACGGGTTGATTCAAACCACTGCAAATATCAATGATACCACAGTGATTCGAACCTAACCTGTGGCAACGAGAGCTAGACAATCGGCCATCAGGCTTTCGATTCCGAACCACTAATACACCATCATACCACATCACTGTACCTAGAGCTGTGTTGCCGCTTTAGAGTTTGGGAATGGTGGGGGGAGAAGAAAGTCTGATTGGACTCTACGGGACCTACGGCTTATGAGACCGGGACCTAAGGATTAAAAGCGGAATCCGAACCACTACAAACATCCATCGCACCACCTAGATTCGAACCTGAAGCCAGAGCTCTAGCCAATTGGCCACCACGTTTATAGTAGAATGCAAAGGAAGGTGAAACTTTAAAAATGCGGTTTAGAAGGTCAAACATAAGAAGGTTTGGTTTGTCGCTCTACGGTCATCTTGTGAACATGAGGCTAAACAGACCGGAATATACAGTTTAACGTGGATTCCGAACCACCAGCAAACATCCATGTCACCACCAAGATTCGAACCTGAAGCCTTCGGTACCAACGGCCAGAGCGCTTGCCAGTTGGTTTGGTTATCAGGCCGCTAAAACATAAGAAGAGAATAGTAAGCTTACCTTAGCAATCATGTTGGAAAGTTTTTGCTGTGTAATGAACACGAATGACTTGGTGAGGTTATGATTCTAAGGAAAACGTTCTCCCTTTATATATGAAATTCTGCAAGGACGTCGGCTGGGACAATCCCCGCCCATCCACATCCCGAATCTCGCTTGCTGAGTGGAATGCGCCAAATGACCCCGTTCGACCAGAAAGGAACACTGATTGGCGTCGCCTACGGAAACGACTCGTAATCGTGGAAAAAGTCAACTCGATCTCTTTTGTTTCTGCCTTGGCGTAAATAAAGAGAGAACAAATAAATAAAGGACGTTTAATTCCGCGGAAAACGACCTTTAATGGAATGCGTTTTAATTTTATTTTTACTGAGTTCTAGTTCCAGATTAATTTAGATGGTCAAAACATTTTTGATTGGCGAACAAAAACGAATAAAAAAATATTTTTTTAAATTCCTGTGAAATATTTGAACTACTCTTTTGAAACAGATATTTATAATGATAGAAATTAAGATAAAAATTTAGGACAGGGGTGGCCAACCCAAATAATCTTGCGGGCCCTTTTGGAAATGCGCCTAACTTCGCGGCCCGCATATAAAATTATGTATCCCTCTATTAGATTGTGACCCACTATAGACATTTTTTGGGAGTGAAAAATTGAAACACAATGAGTTATTATTATTGGGTTTACTACTATTATTCTTACACTTAAACATAGATAATAAAATAATAATGACACTAAACGCGCATAGTAAAGAAATATATCACACTAAAAACAAAATCTAAAAAATATATAAATATAAACGAAATTAAAAAAATTGAAATTATTAAAAATATTTATTTTACGAGTGCCATATTTGTTTCTCCACTCTTTCACTGAGCTTTTTCAATTTGATTATTTGTACATTGTAAAGGGTGTTGCTGGTTAGTGTCCGTAAAGTTTCAGCTGTTTTTGTGTTTGGCCAAAAAAGGAACAAAAAGCGCTAACAACTGGAACTAAGAGTTTGGTTTGCTCTGCTATCAACAATCAACCATGCATAACTAGGGATGGGTACTGCGCCACTGAGGACAATTAAAGTGAAACGTAGAACCTGTTATATTTGATGTTCCAAGATAGCGCACGTGATGAGTTTGCAGAATATAATTCACTTATTCTGTCAACTCATGACTGTCCGGTTCTCGTTCGATCACCGAAGTCAAGCATCATCGGGTGCGGTCAGTATTTGGGAGGGTGACCACCTAGGAAATTGGAGCCTGAATGGCCGAGTGTCTAGCGTTCTGGCGCTCGGTGCCACAGGTTTCGGGTTCGAGTCCCGGCGGTGTCATGGATGCTTGTAGGGGTTCGGAATCCACTTTAAGCCGTAGGTCCCGGTCTCATATGACTGTAAGAGCGTCACGGAGCAAAAGTTAGGCTTCTACCTACAGGTGCTCCATCACAACAGAAGCTGCTTCCTTCCCCTTCAATCATGAGTACGTATGGGCTTGGCCTAGAAATGTCTGCCAAGTGGGATAAGAAACAACAACAAACAACAAACAACTCATGACTGTAATCTCATCAATAAAACAGGCAATATCTGTCCTATATTCGCAAGACTATTATTTTAAATTCAAAGTTCATTTTTCTCATCATTTCGACTGTTCATTTTCACTATAGGGATACACACGTAATGTATTTTTTAAACATTGGTTTTCACTACTTTGGCCCTTTTAAAATAAATATATTTTGTAAAACTGTGATAAATGTCAAGGGCCGGTATAACTTTGCAAGGCGGGTAGCCGGTTGGCCACCCTGATTTTGGAGATAAATTAAAAATAAAATTATATGCAAATCTCGCTTACATGGGATAGGAGTGTAGATACTTTCCATTAAAAAATGGTTATTTGATATTATTTGGAAAGACAATCAGATTATCTGAAATTATTAAAATTAATTATCATGAAGTAAAATAGAGATTGACGGTTTCAATTTTAATTTGATGATTTTTTCCAAATGAACATGCACATTTATAGTGATTTTAAATAAAAAGAAATGAAGATAGAATTCATAGATTTAATTGTTGTTTCAAAATAACATTTTGCGTATAGTATGTATCTCGTAGTATGTATATAATATCTCCAAGACATTATCCTATAGATATAGGATATATCCTTCTCGAAGACAATATCCTACAGATATAGGAAGTTTTAATGTCGTGGGACTTTTTAACTTAATAATAGTAACATGATTGTACTTTTTGCAATCATGTTACTATTATATTAGCAAAAGATATTCTGTTTGAAAGAGGGGGCGGGGGAAAGGAATTTAAAAAGGTAATTAAAAAAGGAAATAGTATTTTTGCAAAAAAAAAAAAAAAAAAAAAAGATAAAATTTCTCTCTCTCACTCTTTTTTAAACCGAAGTTTGATAAATTTAATGTCAGCTACATACAGGGTGATTATAATTAAAGTCCGACTTTCAAAATTCTGTAAAAAAAAAAAAAAAGAACCACTCGTCAGAATGAGATGAAATTTGAACTGAAGATACTTGAAGAAGGGAGAAAAAGTTTTTGCCATAAAAATGTTCCAAAAGGTTCCACCAATTTTTCCCATCCTGGGTACAATTGGGCATGACCTTGCCGTGATGGATGGGCATTCCACTCCCTGTCACAACTGCTGAATGACGTGGAAATAATTTTTTTTCCGTCAAAAAAAAAAAATTAAGCACATTGAACACTACAGTTGGTTTCATGTGCAACTCATGCCAAACACGTTGTCATTTCGATTCAAAATTTCACTGGCAGACGAATTCATTTTCTTTATGCCGCTTACAGCGCCATCTATTAATACACTTTGGAAACCTTTTTGATGCCATACCGTTTCCCCTTTCTTCAAGTATTTTCAGTTCAAATTTGAACTCATTGTGACGAGTGGTTCTTTTTTTTACAGCATTTTGAAAGTGTGACTTTTATTATAACCATCCTATATTTTAATTAAATATATCGATATTTTACAGTACTGTACCCGGCTAATTGCATAAAAATTAATTTTTAACTTTGATTAAATCTTACATACGTTAGACTTCATTTGTTTCGGATGTTAATTGTGAATCCGAACCCACACATTTAAATTTGATCTTTATGTTTTTAGTTTTGAATACATCTTTCTCACTTTCAGTTTTTTGTTCTTATTTTAAACGTTTCCGTTATCAGTCAAGTTTGTTGCTTCTCAGCTTTTGTTTTCATTTTGTCAAAAAAAAAAAAAAAGTTATTTATTCAAGTGAGTTTCCAAATTGATTATTAAATCAAGTGTAGTTTATTATATATTATTGTTTAATTTTCAAATTAGTGGATATTCTGGTAAAAGATCATGAATTACAACTGAGCATTGTGGCTATAAAACGATATGGTACTTTGTCGTAGAAGGTTAGTAGAGCAACAAGAACAACTCAACGAGGAAATTTAAAAAAACTAATAACATCAAAAATATTTTTTTTATTACTATTTCTTCTCTCTAAGACACGATGAAATAAATAATCGAAGAAAGAAATTCGTAAGAATATTATTTTAAAAATCAAAATTAATTTTTTCTGCAAATTTCGACAGTTAATGTTTGAGTAGATGGATGCACACATAATGTATTTTTTAATACATTGATTTTCGCTACTTTGGCCATTATAAAATAAATATATTTTGTAAAAGTGTGATGAATCGCACGGGCCGAAAAAATGTTCAACCCCTGATCGTACAACACCCGCATCCCATGTAGAATGAAAATATGTATAACTATGAATTACATCCCCACTCTGTCGTCTTCTGGTTATTCCAAGACATTTTCAAGTAAAAAAAAATTTTAAAAAATGTGGTAAATCTAAATGGACCAGAAAAATATTTAAGGTGGCAATATATCTCATATATTCTCAAGAATGTTATTTTAAAATCAAAGTTAATTTTTTCTCATTATTTCGACAGTTCATTTTTGAATATAGGGATGCACAACATAATATATTTTTTTAATTCATCGGTTTGCACTACTTTGGGCTATTATAAAATAAATATAGTTTGTAAAATTGCGATAAATCTCACGGGCCGGAAAAATATTCAAGGCCGGCCGTGGGTTGGCCACCCCTTTTCTAGACGGAATAGATGTCATGGTCTAGAACTTTATAGCTGATATAAAGACTTCCACGAGGAATTCCAATGGCAAGTTTCCCACGAATGCTTGTGGTATGGGACAAAACCTTAAAAACAGCATCTGTTCATAAAGACAGATCCTGTATAATAGTCTCTACTGAGATTATACATTATCACAGCATTGGTTGTGGTTCACGCCATTAGTGAAGTCAAACCTACATTCTCGTTCGTTGGTTAATCCTTACTGCTATTGAACCATGAAGATCTATTAACTTTAGTGATGTTCTTTATGTAATAATAATTTCTTCATCAAGTGTTTTTTTTTTTCATTAATCAGAAATTTGGTTCTGAAAACAACCCTTTTTAGCGGGGGAAGGGGGTATATAATGCTTTTTTTTACCTTGCAGAATTCATCGTTACGGCCCACACTTTCAGCAATCTTAATCTTTAATCTTATACGATATATTTATGGCATCTACAACTGGTTCCTAATTGTACCGGATTTTTAATTTAAATTCTTTTCAACTTTAATTTTAACTATTTATTTTTTTTTTTTTTTTTATCTTACTTTTATTTATTTTTTGTATTTTTTTAATTTTTAGAGCAGGTTTTTTTTTAATTTTTTGAAACTTTATCTTTTATCTAATAACATTAAAGTAGCCAATTTAAAATCGTAAATTTTATATATTGAATTAAGATGAGGAGGTTAAAGGGGTCTATCCCCATGGGTACTCCGTAATCGGTACTCCAGTTGAAAGTTAAATAATCAACAAAAGGCAAATCAAAATCATTAACATATTTAATGAATGCCCGGTGAACTGCCTAATAATATATTAATGATATCATTGAGTTTCATGAAAACTCTTCAAAAATTATATTATTTAAAAAAACGGCATCATTTTTTTTAATGAACTATATTCTAAGTTCATGAAAACATTCTCAATTTTGTTAATCGCTTCAAACACCTTTTGGAATATAAGGGCCTGATGGCCGTGCTAGCTCTGTCGCTCGGTACCACAAATTTCGGATTCGAGTCCCGGCGGTGCCATGGATGTTTGTAGTGGTTGGGAATCCCTTTTTAAACCGTAGGTCCCGGTATAATAGGTTCGTATAGAGTTGTTGAGGAAGTGTTACTTGCGTCTGTAGCCTATCTTCAAGCTACACGTACTTCCGGCGTAGTGCTAAATGAGTAACAACTGTGCAGCCCTTGCTTATGGCATAAAGTTTAATTGTCTCTGTATTATCAACTGCATTAGAACAACAACCTTTTGGAATGTTAGATTGTTACCAATAAAATAAATACTTTTTCGTTATTTATTAATATACATAAGGTTAATAGTTTTATGAATAGAAAATGATATTATTTCCATTAGAAACTGTACGGCTAAAGTTTGATAGGTCGAACTAGAATACATGCAGGGGGAACTGTCTCTGACTTGTGACAAGTGTGCTGAGACACATAGGACGGGCTGTGGAGCGGTTTTGGAATGCCGAGGGACAGAGCTCGTCCATTGGGTGAATGTCACCGTTAGAGATTTGGGGGAGATAGCCAGGATGGACCCAATGGATAGAGGAGGACCCCAGAAATAAAAAAAGTTTTAAACTTTGGTAGATTTTTTAGCCAGGTGTCTTCAAGATTCTAGTTTACACCTGTTGAATCGTGTTACCAGTGTAGACAAGCCATTCTAATAAATGTCTTGACTTGAATGGTAAAGGAATAGATCAGGGCGGAGGGGGGCAACTCGCGGCCCGCCTTAAATATTACTCCTGCCGTGAGACGTATCGCACTTTTATAAAATATATTTGTTTTAGAATGGCCAAAGGCATGAAAACCTATGTATTAAAAAAATGCATTATGTGCGCATCCATAAATTCAAAAAATGAACTGTCGATATTATGATAAAAATTAACTTTGATTTTAAAAATAATATTCTTCAGAATTTAGGACAGATATCGCCTGTTTTATTGATGAGTTCGCAGAATAATTCAATTATATTCTGCAAACTCATGATGCGCGAGCATCTTGGAACATCTAACATAACAGGTTCTATGTTTCACTTTAAGTGACCTCAGTGACGCTGTGATCATCCTTAGAAACGTACAATTGATTATTGGCAGCATAGCAAACTAGACATTTAGTTGAAGTTATTAGCACTTTTAGTTCAACTTACAAATGCAAATTGTTTTTTTCTAAAAATAAAATGGACCAAACACAAAACACGCTCAAACATAACGGACGCTCACCTGCAACACTCATTACGATGTGCAAATACTCAAATTGAGATCGATTTGCAAAAGCTAAGTGAAAGAGTGGAGAAACATACATCGCAGTCAAATAAATATTTTTTTAATGATTTCATTTTTATTTTGCTTATATTTATATAATTTTTATATTTCATTATTTGTGTTATATATTTCATTACAATGTGCGTTTAGTTGCATCATTATTATACCATCTATGTATACATGCAAGAATAATAGTGAACACAACAATAATAACTCATTAGGTTTCAATTTTTCACTCCAAAAGTGTCTATAGTGCTTCTACATCTAATCTGGGGATATATAATTTTATAGGCTGCCCGTGGAGTTAGGAGGTATTTTCATAAGTGGCCATCAAGATCATTTGGGTTGGCCACGCCTGGTATAGATAGTAAAGGCTCCTAATTGAAGTGTAAGATTTTCATGGTGAAGGTAATAAAAAATAGTTTCAAACTTGTATGTTAATATTTTACTCAAATAAATATGAAATATAAATTCTTAAGAAATAAATTCATTTATGTGCTTTATATACTAAAGAACATTTTTGCATTACAGTTTGTTAAACAAAAGTAAAGTATTACATTTAACTAACCTCTTTACAAAACCAAATTTCTAACGTTTTTACAATTTTATAGTAGTATTGTAGACTGAAGAAGACAAATAAATTAATATATGCTTTATAATATTTTTTATATATTTATTATTATATTACATATTTATTTACAATATTATTATGTTATTAATCAACTATTTCTCATAGTCCGCCGAATAAGTGATAAACAAATCACAAAGAAATACATTATGTTACATAATTATATATGCTTTATAAAATTTTTATTATTATACTACATATTTATTATACATTTATTTACAATACTTTTATGTTATTAATCAACGATTTCTCATAATCCGTCGAATATGTGATAAACAAACCACAAAGAAGAGATTTATGTTACGTAATTAGAAAAAAAACTCAATTCCTTTTATAGACCCCTGAAATTGAAATAAAATCATTCTATAATTATATCTAATATATTTTAATACATTTTATTTTTCATTAGGTTTACTGTCATTTATTACGTTTTGTATTCATAGTGAAAATTACATAAAAAACATTTCAATAATCATTGTTTCGAGACAGTAAATATTAATAACAAAAATGAAGTGAATAAGATTATTGAAATACATTCAATTGATTTTTAAAAAAGAAGGCCGATTTGGGTATATTTGAGCGGAAGATATTAAATGCTATTCTTGGAGGTGTTAGGGAAAGTGATTGTTGGAGAAGACGGTACAACGCAGAAATTTATAAATGCTATGAAGACTCAGATATTATGAAATTGATTAAGATTAATAGATTAAACTGGGCTGCTCATGTATTTAGAATGAAAGATTTAAACCCCGTAAAAGGCTCGTTTCGGCAAAGCCAAAAGGAACAAAGAGGAAAAAGACAACCCAAATTGCGATGGATAGATGCAGTTGAGAAGGATTTTGCTGTACTAGGGGTTAAGAATTGGAGGATGGAAATCTCTTCAAAGGAAAGCCTTAGACTACTCTGGGCTGTCGAGTTATTGAAGATGATAATGATTTTGAAAAGTGGCGGCGGGAATAAAAAATTGAAACATTAAGAGAACTTGTTAGTGAAAAAAGTATGGGACTTGATGGCAATGGCTAACGCTCTGGTGCTCAGAACCACTGGTTTCGAGTTCGAATCCCGGCCGCACCATGGATGTTTGTAGTGGTTCGGAATACACTTTGACGCAGTAAGTTCCGATCTCATAGAACCGTAGAGAGCCCAATCAGACTTCTTCTTCCCCACATCACTCCCAAACTGTAAAGGGGCAACTCAGCTCTGGGCACAGTGGCATGGTGTAGTAGTAATAAAGAACTAAGTGTTGAATTCTTCAAGTTTACATAAATGTTTAAAGGAAAAATTTCTGAAAATCTTTTGCAGCCTATACTTTAATAAAAAAAAAAATCAGAGAATAAATGTTCGTTTTTTTTTATTTTTTATCATGGAACAGTTTAAAAAATTATTTCTCATATTTCCCTTTAAATTTCGTTAAAATCCTTATTACGCTGATCAGTAGAATAAAATTTTTTTCTTAATTATAATACAAGTAAAAAAAAAGCACACAAAATTTTGAAATGAAAATATTTATTTACAATGTGTACATTAAAGCTTCTGATAAAGACATAATATTTTTATACTAATAACTATTTCTACAAATAATTTTTAATTTCCTATTTACATAAGTAATTAAAATTTATTGTGAAAAAAAGAACTATTGAAAGAATCTTTTAGGCATCTTTGGGCGTGTTACAAAGACATGTCAATATAACGATTATTCGTCACTTTCCAAATGATAACATAGAAATTGTAAAAAATTTGTTTCTAATATGGAAGTAAGTTTTAATGGATGAGAGCTTTGCCATATCCAAGACCTCCGTAAGCAAGGCCAACGCCATGTCCAAGAGCAAGAGGAGCTCCAAGACCAACACCATGTCCTAGACCAAGACCTGCTCCATAAGCGAGTCCGAGAGGTGCTCCATAACCAAGTCCGGCTCCGTGTCCGATCACGCCACCGTAAGCTACAGGGGCGGCGACGGCCAATGGGGCGGCGTAGGAAGCAGCGTGTCCAACAGCTGCAGCTGGGGCCACGTGGTTGACAACGGGGGCGACGGGCCCTGCGTAGGGGCTGGCGATGAGGGCGGCGGCCGGGGCGCTGGCGGCGGTTCCGGGCTCGTTGGTCTTGACGGTGGCCCTGAACCCGTGTCCGTCGGCGACGTAGTCCACCCGTCGGGCCCTACCGTCGATGTCGGCGAGGGTGTAGGATCCCTTCTTGTTTCCGTGGGCGTCTCCTACTTCGGATCTGGAGTTGGTGGCACCCAGTCCGTCCTTGATGTCATAACCGAAAGCGTAGTTACCAAAAGCCTAAATAAATAAAATTAAACGTGCATTAATACAACGAATCTTTTTTTTATTGAGATATGTTTTCAACAACCTTGTTTGATGATGGGGAATAATATATTGAAATTCTGTTACTTACATCTTGAGATCTGGCACTGGTGCTGACTCCAGTGTTTACCAGATGGCCATGCCCCAAGAGAACATTGGCTTGGACTGCAACGAGGGCAACGAAAAGAATAGTAACCTAAAATAGTCATTTTAATGATGAAACTGCAGTAAGAAATATTTTACTTTTTCCAAATCAGTTTGCTTTCTTTTTGCATATCAAGTATTATCATTTCAGAAATTTGTTTGTAAAGTTATAAATTTCTACTTTCAGTACAGGATATAGATTTACATTCCTTATTTTTGTTCAGGACAAATCATTTTATTTATTGTGATTTTTAGTTAAAATATTATTATGTTTGAACGCTATTATTAAGTTCGAAAATTATTAAGTATTTTAAACAAAAAAAAAAATGCATTGGTTTTGCAAATGCAAAAATACATTTTTATATTCATAATTTTATTTATTCTCGGTTTAAAGTTTTACGTATACAGAAGTTAAAATTAGCAACATATTAATACAAAAAAAATATGATTTTGTTACAATTTCATGAAATATAATCTTACAATTTATTCAATAAGATTTCAGTACAATTTGTAGAGTTTAAAATTGTGAGCATTTTATCATGTGGTAACGCACTGTATAAATTATTGATTTTTATCAATTATCATAAAAAAACGGAATTTTTTTTTCTTCTTTCTAATGCAGCTGCCAAACACTTAGACAGCTTAATCTTAGATGCCTTAAGGCAAGTGCTGCACAGACGTTACTCACTTAGCACTACCCAGGAGGTGCGTGTAGCTTGAAGATAAGCTAAGTAACAATGCCCCCTCAACGCACTGCGATCCTATTAGACCGGGACTTAAGGTTTAAAATGAATTCCGAACCACTACAAACATCCATGGTACCGCCGGGACTCGAACCCGAAACCTGTGGTACCGAGAGCCACTCGGCCATTCAGGCCCCAAATGACGGAAAATTTAAGAAATAAAAACTAGCATCCAAATTAAAAATAATTGTAATTATTATTAAATTTGTTCACTCACGCCATTTTTAAAGTAATCACAGAAGACAAAAACCGAATTAAAATTTTGCTTGCACATAAATTTAAAAGCATGCTTACCTTAGCAATCATGTTGAGAAATTATTGATGAGCAGTCAACAACAACTGACTTGATGCAGATATGATCTAAGTGAATTTTGTTCCACTATATATATGAAAACCTGCAAGGACATTGGCTAGGATAATCTCCGCCTACCCTCACCCCAAATCCTGATTGTCCAGTGGAATACGCTAGTCGATTCCGCTTTGTGCTACATTTTTTGTTTGGTTTTTAAAATCATTTTTTGTCGCGTCTGGGAAAGCAGCTGAAACGCGTCGGAGGTCGAATCAATCTGCCTTCTTTTTCTTCTTTCTCAATGAAAGTAAATGAAAATAAAAATGAAAGTCATTTAGACGTTGTGGATTCGATTGTTTAATGAGGTGGCAAACGGCCTTCGTTGGAATGCAGGTTTACTTTTGCAGAACGGTTTTACTTTTTGTGCTCTAGATAAGAATCTCGTTTACTAAATTCTTGACTGACATAATGAAAATGCATGAATGAAAATATATGAATAAATAATTATTAAATAATTAATTAAAATTGTAATAAATAATTTTCACCAATTCGTGTAAGTAATTTTAACTAGCATTTCGATTTGACATTTATAATTATTAAAATGAAGTTTACGTAACAACGTAATAAATTTAATTTTACATAATGAATTTTAAGCAAGTATTTAAATGGACGACTTTTAAAATAGTTTGCAGAAACTTTTAGTTAATATTATTTTTTATTGCGGGGCCTGAATGGCTCTCGCGCTCGGTACCACAGGTTTCGAGTTAGAGTCCCGGCGACGCCATGGATGTTTGTAGTGGTTTGGAGTCAACTTAAAACCGCAGATCCCGGTCTAACATTATCGTAGAGCGTTGCGGTGGTTATGTTACTCACATCCGTAGTATATCTTCAAGCTACTCGAGCCCCCTGGGTAATGTTAAGGGAGTAACAGCGATGCAGCCTTTGATTATGGCATAAAGATCAACTGTCACTGTATTGACAGCTGTATTAGAACAACAACATTTTAACATATGCCTTATACCTTATTATATTGTCCAATTGGTTTGAGAGATATTTGTGTGCGATGGTGAAAAAAAAAGGACAACTGTAACACTGAGTGTGAGCAGTCAGCGAATTTATGAGCAGGCGAACATTTAAATAGTTCGTTTATATTCAAATATAATAATGAGAATATTATATTTGACAACAGGTACCACAGGTTTTAGACACGAGTCCCCATAGATGTTTGTATTGGTTCGGAATTCACATTAAACAATAGGCCCCGGTCTGATAGGATCGTACAGCGTTGAGGGTAGCGTTACTCGTTTCCGTAGCTTGTCTTCAAGCTACATGTGCCCCTTACTGGGTAGCGCTAAATGAGCAGCCACGGTGCAGCCATTGCTTATGACATAAATATTAACTGTTTCTATATTACCAGCTGCATTAGAACAACAACATCATTTTCATGTAATCAAATTAAAAGCAAAAGATTCGTGAATGAATCATACAAAATTTTTTCATTAAATTTAACAGATTTTTATTTATTCGAATCGAAAAGAAACAACATTTTAACAGGTTTAAATAACAACAATGTATGCATTTTAAATTGGTAGGTTTCATTTATCACTTGTACCCTTTGGCATAAACTAAATGTAAGTGATAAGGAAAGAAAGTGAAAAGACATGTCCTGTTTTAAAATGAGTAGTAATTTTTGATAGTTTACAAGTTAAGATCTGTTGTTCAACAGGCAGAGGTGGCTAACACAAATGATCTTGCGGGCCACTTTGGAAATGCATCCTAACTCCGCGGGCCGCATATAAAATTATAGTATATCCCCATGTTAGATTTAGACCCACTATAGACATTTATTTGGAGTAAAAAATTGAAACAGAATGAGTTATTAGTATTGTGTTTACTATTGTTTTATTACTATGTTTCGCTTCTTTATCGAACTTCAAATAATCTTTATGTTTTGTTTCGTAATGCCTCTTCATTATATTCCTTAAACTTCTCGACAAATTAAACGCAATAATTTTGTATTTTACTGTAATGTGTATTTGTGTAAGTACTTTTGTTCCCATTCATCGCTATACTTTCTATTTTCGCCCACTCTTCTTCTTTTTTTTTTTTGCAGTCATGGTAACTACTTTTAATTGTTAAATTAAAAGTTATTTTTAATTTAATATGATTTATTACCTGGCTGTTGTTGTTTTAAATATGTTGTTGAAGTACAGGTATATTAAAATAATTATCCTGTAGGTTACAGCTCACAAAACGAAACTAAAAAAGCAAATTTTCACTTGAAACTGAAAGTCTGGTTTGCTCTGCTATCAACAATCAACTGTGTGTATCCAGGGATGGCCACTGAAGTCACTGAAGGTCACTTAAAGGGAAACATAGAATCTGTTAGATGAGATATTCCAAAATAAGCGCGCATCATGAGTTCGCAGAATACAATTTAATTATTGTACGAAATCATAACTGTAAACTCATCAATAAAAGAGGTCATATCTGTCCTACAATCGCAAGAATATTATTTTAAAATCAAAATTCATTTTTTCCTCATAATTTCGACAGTTCATTTTTAAATATATGGATGCACACATAATGTATTTTTTTAATACACTCGTTTTCACCACTTTGGTCATCATACAATAAATATATTTTGCAAAAGTGTGATACATCTCACGGACCGGAAAAAATATTCAGGGTAGGCCGCGAGTTGGCCACCCCTGATTGTACAATACCCCATCCAATGTAGAATGAAAATATGTATGACTACGAATGATTATGAATTACATAACCACTCAGTCGTCTTCTGATTATTCTAAGACATTTTCAAGTAAAAAAAAAAAATTGTAAAAGTGTGGTAAATCTAAACGGGCCAGAAAAATATTTAAGGTGGCCCGAGGGCCGTGGGTTGGCCACCCCTGTTCTGTATGGAATACATGTGAAATCCTACAAGGACATCGACCAGGATAATCTATGCCTATCCTCTTTCATATTTCCGATTTTTCAGTTGAAGGTTTTTAGTTCCATCACGAGGAAAGTTGAAATTCTTTTGTTGAAAATAATTCATTCACGAGAGAGTGAATTCTGATTCAACTCATTCTCTTTTGTTTCTTGTAGAGCAAAATGAATAAAACCAGAAATGGGAGTCTAATGAAAAGGTTATAGGTGTGTTCCATTCATTAAATCATTTAAGACCTTCCTTGGAATGAGTGTTTTGTATTACTTTTTGTTTTATTCCAGATTTTAAAGAACTAATAATTCATAATAATCGCTCGAATAATCACGATTCTTCTGCGCATAGAAATTAAGAATACTCATTGAAAATATAATTATATGCAGTTTCAATTTAAATTCAGTTTTGCATTTAATAGGATTTGAAATATTACTTTGAATTGCTGAGCTAATAAATCTTAAAATGAAATAGAAGGTGCACAAGATTCTTTTTAAGGGCAGGTTAATTTAAATATGTTTTATTCAAACAATTTTTAATAAGTTCTATTCGATCAGACAGTCAAAAGGGGACATACGACTGTCTAACGTTCCATTCAACTGATTAAAACTCGCTTGCAATTTATTCACAATGACATTCTTCTATAAGATATTTTTAATTCTCACTTTAATTTTACTGTTCCCCCTTAACATACAAGGTCTGTCTGTAAAGAAACAGGACAACAATTTATAGCAAATCTATTGTTTTTTTTCTCCCAATGTATGTATTATTCTCCATTAGAGCTCACACATCGACCTATTCTTATTTTTCACTCGTCAAATTCGTGTTGCAGTTCGTTTTCTAATAACAGCTAATAATATAATGAATAACCTACTATTTTAGCTGCAGTTATGCTTTCTTCTTCAACAGCCACCCATGGCTCAAAATGAGTTATTGTCGAGATACCCACTGTTTAGTTTACCCTGTCTTTAGTTTTGTATTTATACGTAAAAATACAGAAAAAACTTTCATATAATCCTTGTTTAAGACAGTAAATATTAATAACTAAAATGAAATGGATAAGCGTACTAAATATATTCAAATGATTTTGAAAAAGTGTTCGCGGGAATAAAAAATTGAAACATTAAGATAACTTGTCATTAATGTAAGCGTTGAATTCACTAAGTTTACATAAATGTTTAATTTCCGAAACTCTTTTGTAGCCTAAAATTTAATATAATAAAATTGGTGAGAAAATATTATTTTTATATTTTGGAACAGTTTAAAAATTATATCTCAAATTTCCCTAAAATTTCGTTAAAATCTTTATTTCGTTGATCAGTAGAATAAAATTTGTTTGATTATAGTACAAGTAAGAAAGAAACACAAAAGTTTGAAATGAAAACATTTATTTACACCTTTCACAAATGTATACATTACAGTTTCTGACAAAGATATAATATTTTTTATACTAATAACTATATCTAAAAATAATATTAAATTTCTAATAATTTAATTTTTACATAAGTTATTAAAATTTACACTGAAAAAAAAAAAAGATTAAGAGGTTTACGTCCCAAAGAATCTTCAAGCATCTTTGGGAGTGTTTCAAAGACCTGACAACATAACGATGGTTCGTCACTTTCCAAATGATAAAATAAAAATGGCAAAAAAATTTGTTTCTAATATTGCAGTAAGTTTTAATGGATGAGAGCTTTGCCAACGCCCACACCATATCCTACACCGAGTGGAGCTCCATAGCCAAGACCAAGTACAGCACCGTGACCAAGTCCAAGAGGTGCTCCAGGATCCAGGGCGGCTCCGTGTCCGATCACGCCACCATAAGCTACCGGGGCGGTAACGGATTAAATGATCTTTTAATGGATGAGAGCTTTGCCATATCCAAGGCCCCCGTAAGCAAGACCGACACCGTGTCCAAGACCTACACCATGTCCTAGACCTACACCATGTCCAAGAGCAAGAGGAGCTCCAAGACCTACACCATGTCCTAGACCTACACCATGTCCAAGAGCAAGAGGAGCTCCAAGACCTACACCATGTCCAAGACCAAGACCTGCTCCATAAGCAAGTCCAAGAGGTGCTCCATAACCAAGGGCGGCTCCGTGTCCGATCACGCCACCGTAGGCTACAGGGGCGGCGACGGCCAGTGGGGCGGCATAGGAAGCGGCGTGTCCAACAGCTACAGCTGCCGGGGCCACGTGGTTGACGACCGGGGCGACGGGCCCTGCGTAGGGGCTGGCTATGAGGGCTGCGGCCGGGGCGCTGGCGGCGGTTCCGGGCTCGTTGGTCTTGACGGTGGCCCTGAACCCGTGTCCGTCGGCGACGTAGTCCACTCGTCGGGCCCTACCGTCGATATCAGCAAGTGTGTAGGACCCCTTCTTGTTTCCGTGGGCGTCTCCCACTTCGGATCGGGAGTTGGTGGCACCCAGTCCGTCCTTGATGTCATAACCGAAAGCATAATTGCCGAAAGCCTAAATAAGAAAATTAATTGTGTATCATTACATTGACTCATTTTTTTTTATTGAGATGTATTTTTGTCTGCCTTGTATGATAATGAGGAAAAATATGAAAATTCTGTTACGTACATCTTGTGATCGGGCACTGGTACTGACTCCAGTGTTGACCAGATGACCATGTCCGAGGAGACCGCTGGCTTGGACTGCAACGAGGGCAGCGAAAAGAACAGTAACCTAAAATAATAATTTTAATGTTTAAACTGTTGTAAGAAATATTTTACTTTTTCCAAATCAATTTGCTTTGTTTGCATATCAAATATTATCATTTTAGAAATTCGTTTGTAAAGTTATAAATTTCAGTACAGGATATAGATTTACATTCCTTATTTTTGTTCAGGATAAATCATTTTATTTATTGTGATTATAGCTAAAATATTATTATGTTTGAACGCTATTATTAAGTTCGAAAATTATTAAGTATTTTAAACAAAAAAAATGCATTGTCTTTTGCAAATGCAAAAATACATTTTTATATTCATAATTTTATTTATTCTCGGTGTAAAGTTTTTGCGTATACAGAAGTTAAAATTAACAACGTATTAATACAAAAAATATGATTTTGTTACAATTTCATGAAATATAATCTTACAATTTATTCAATAGGATTTCAGTACAATTTGTAGAGTTTAAAATTGAGAGCATTTTATCATGTGGTAGCGCAATGTATAAATTATTTATTTTTATCATTTATTATTAAATGATGAAAAATTTAAGAAATAAAAATAATTGTAATTATTATTAAATTTGTAAGCTCACGTCACAGAAGACATAAACTTACTGAATTTAATTAAAATTTTGCCTGCACCTTAATGTAAAAGCATGCTTACCTTAGCGATCATGTTGAGAGATTATTGGTGAACAGTGAATATAGCTGACTTGATGCAGGATATGATTCTAAGCGAGTTTGTTCCGCTATATATATTACAATCTGCAAGGACATTGGCTAGGATAATCTCCGCCTATCCTCACTCCAACTCTTGCTTGTCAGTGGAATACGTTAGTTGATTCCGCTTTGTGCTATATTTTTAAAAAATCTTTTTTTTGTCTTTTCTGATGTCGCGTCTGGGAAATAACTCAAATGCGTCGGAGGTCGAACCAATCTGCCTTTTCTTTCTTCTTTCTCAATGAAAGTAAAAATGAAAGTCATTTAGACGTCGTAGATTCGATTGTCTAATGAAGTGGGAAATTTTTATTTTTATGCTCTAGATAAGAATCTCGTTTTATTAACTAAGATGGTGGAAAATTCTTTATTGACATAATGAAAATGTATGAATAAAATTACGTGAATAAATAATTATTAAATGAAACTTTAATGAATAATATGCTGCAATTCGTGCAAGTAATTTTAATTAATAATTTTCGATTTGACTTTATAATTATTAAAATGAAGATGAAGTTTTAGATAATAAATTTTCAGGAAGCACTTAATGGAGTATATTAGTAGTTTAAACTAGTTTACAGAAACTTTTAGTTAATATTATTTTTTTATTGCTAATACTTCTAAAGTTAAGTAATTTTCTAAAACTCCTTATTTTTGAATTTTTTTCATTGAGTTACACATTCATTGGAAAAATTTTCATTTACCTTACAGTTTTTACTAAAATAATTAGAAAAGAAATATTAATTACAGTCTAATAAATTATAAAATAATAATAAAATCCTATCAAACAAACTCTAGCTATCCGTCAACTATTAGTCATCGTCTAAAACTGGGGTGGCCAACACAAATGATCTTGTTAGCCACTTTGAAAATGCGTCATAACTCCGCGGGCAGCATTTATATTTATATACACTGAAGTGACAAAAGTCATGGGATACCTCTTAATATCGTGTCGGCCCTCCTTTCGCCCGGCGAAGTGCAGCAACTCGACGTGGCATGGACTCAACAAGTCGTTGGAAGTCTTCTGCTTGAATATTGAGCCATGCTGTCTCGATAGACGTCCATAATTGTGAAAGCGTTGATGGTGCAGGATTTTGGGCACGAACAGACCTCTCGATGATGTCCCATAAATGCTCGATGGGATTCATGTCGGACGATCTAGGTGGCCAGATCATTCGTTGGAATTGTCCAGAATGTTCTTCAAACCAATCGCGAACAGTTGTGTCCCGGTGACATGGTGCATTGTCATCCATAAAAATCCCATCGTTGTTTGGGTACATGAAGTCCATGAATGGCTGCAAGTGATCTCCAAGTAGCAGAAAAGCATTTCCAGTCAATGTTCGGTCCAGTCGCACCAGAGGACCAAGTCCATGCCATGAAAAAACAGCCCACACCATTACGGAGCCACCACCAGCTTGAACAGTGCCTTACTGACAGTTTGGGTCCATGGCTTCGTGGGGTCTGCGCCACACTCGAACCCTACTATCAGCTCTTACCAACTGAAATCGTGACTCATCGGACCAGGCCACGGTTTTCCATTTATCTAGGGACCAACCGATATGCTCACGTGCCCACGAGAGTCGCTGCAAGCAATGTCGTTCTGTCAGTAAAGGCACTCGAGTCGGTCTTCTGCTGGAATAGCCCAAGAAAGCCAAATTTCTCCGCACAGTTCTAACAGACAAGTCCCCTTGTATGTCCCACATTGATTTATGCGGTTATTTGACGCAGTGTTGCTTGTCTGTTGGAATTTACGACTCTTTGCAGACGTCGCCGGTCTCGGTCGTTAAGTGCAGGCGGTCGACCACTGCGCTGTCCATGGTGGGATGTTATGCCTGAAATTTCATACTCTCGGCACACTCTTGACACAGTGGATCTGGGAATGTTGAATTCCTAACGATTTCCGAAATGGCATGACCCATGCGTCTAGCTCAACTAACATTCCGCGTTCAAAGTCTGTTAATTCCCGTCGTGCGGTCATCATCACGTCAAAACCTCTTCACATGAATAACTTGAACGGAAATGAAAGCTCTGCGAAAGCACTGCGCATTTATACCTGTTCTATGCGATGCTACTGCCATCTGAAAATTTGCATATTGCTATCCCATGACTTTTGTCACTTCAGTGTATATCCCCCTATTAGATTTTGACCCACTAGAGATATTTTTGGAGTGACAAATTGAAACACAATGAGTTATTATTTTTGTGTTTACTATTATTTTTGCATGTAAACATAGATAATATAATAATAATAATGGTACTAAACGCACATTGTAAGCAAATATATAACACTCAAAATGAAATTAAAAATATATAAATGTAAACGAAATAAAAAATGAAATCATTAAAAAATATTTATTCGACTAGTGCTATATGTGTTTCTCCACTCTTTCACTTAGCTTTCAGCAAATCGATCTCAATTTGCACACCCATTACGGTGTGCAAATACCCAAATTGAGATCGATTATGTTAGCGTACGTTATGTTTAAGTGTGTTTTGTGTTGGGTCAATTTCATTTTCGGAAAAAACGATTACCAGGTGTAAGTTGAACCAAACGCGCTAACAACTTTAATTAAGAGTCTGGTTTGCTCTGCTATCAACAATCAACTGTGCGTATCTAGGGTTGGTCACTGCGTCCCTGAAGCCACTTAAAGTGAAACAGAGTACCTGTTATATTCGACGTGCCAAGATGCGCGCACATCATCAATTCTCAGAATATAATTTAATTCTTCTGCGAACTGATAACTGTAAAAGCATGAATAAAACAGGCAGTATCTGTCCTATGTTCGCAAGAATATTATTTTTAAAATCAAAGTTCATTTTTTCATCATTTCGTCACTTCATTTTTCGTCACGTCATTTCGTCACGTCACTTTTCATAGGGAGGCGCACATACTGTATTTTTTAATACATTGGTATTCACTACTCTGGCCATTATGAAATAATATATTTCGTAAAAGTGTGATAAATCTCACGAACCGGAAAATATTCAAGGTAGGCCACGGGTTGGTCAACCCTGGTCTAAAATTTTAATTGCCATCTTGAGACATGGCACTAGACCTGACTCAGTAATGACTAGATGGCCGCGTTCCAGAGGCCACTAGCTTGAACTGATGCAAAGGATAATAATATAACGATGCAAAAAAACTTTTTGTAAAAAAATCTGTAAGATTAGCTTATTAATCCAATTTTTTCGGAGTTACATCAATATATTGCTATTATATATTCAGCCACTTGTTGATTCATAAATTGACACTAATTTTTTAAAATGTATCTTCAACTTAAAAATTTTGGTTAAGATTTCTCTCATCAATATTATGATAGCATTAAAAGATTTCAAATTTAAATTGCGATAAAACTTTGGACGTAATGCTTAATTGTTTTAAATAAATTAATATGTGCTGATGACAAATTTAGATTAGAATTCAAATAAAGATTTTATAAGAGCAAACATTGAAAATTTTTTTTTTAAATCCATTATTTTTAAATTTAAATTTTTCTTGAGTTTTATTTTTTTCTAATGCAGCTGGCAAACACTTAGATAGTTGTCTTTGACGCCTTAAGGCAAGAGCCGCACCGACATTACTCACTTAGCACTACCCAGGAGGTGTGTATAACTTGAAGTTAAGCTAGTTAAACATGTTTGACCGGGACCTATGGTTTAAAAGTGGATTCCGAACCACTACAAACATTCATTGCACCGCCTGGACTCGAACTCGAAGCCTGTGCCAGAGCGATAGCAACTCGGCCATCCGGCTACTCTTGAATTTTATTGATTCCACAAATAATTTAAAACCGATTTTTCACTCAGTTTTGTATTTTGCATTTTAATTTTAAGTTTATTTAAAATCCATGGTAAAACACTACAAATTCGAACTTTGTATCTACTATGCATTATTAATTTAACATAAATATGTTTGAAAATAATTTGATAGATTTAATTGAAAAATATTTTGCAGTATATCTAATCCCGTATTCAACATTTTTTGTACGTATTTCAGTACGTATTTAACCTTTACAATTAGAATGTAAAATTTTAAAAACACAATGAAAATAGGTTTTCGCTTGAAGCCATGTACATGTATTGGAAAAAAAAAAAATTCTAATTGTTTTCTTGGTTTAAAAAATATTAGTTTTTTTATTGTTAAAATGAATTGTAAAATAGTATTATACATTTAATAATGTAATGTAAAGAAATTATTTTATAATATTCATTGTATTTCAGTGATAATTACAGATTTGAAGATAGTACAGTTATTGCATTAAAATCAAACAAAATTAAAACCATGAAGCAAGAATTTAAAAGAACTTACAAAATTTTTATATTTTTTAAAGGAAATAAATCTTCCTTACCAATTATATTAAAGAAAAATGTCCGAGTTTTTAATCCAAATTTATAATTAACATAATTATAGTTCTAGACCAGGAAGGGCCAACCGAATTGATCTTGCGGGCCACTTTTTAAATGTATCCTAACTCCGGGATATAAATGTTTATATCCCCATGTTAGATCTAGACTCACTATAGACATTTTTTGGAGTAAAAATTGAAACAGAATGAGTTGTTATTGTGTTTACGATTGTGTTATTGTTGTGTTTCGCTCCTCTATCGAACTTCAAATAATCCTTATGTTTTGCTTCGTAATGCCTCTTAACATTATATTCCTTAAATACTGCGAATACTTGACAAATTAAACATAATATTTTTGTATTTCAATTATTAAGAAGTATTTTTCTTCCCATTTATCACTATTTCCGTCCACTATTCTTCTTTTCTTTGCAGTCATACTGAAAATAAGAGATATTAAATATATCTATTTTTAATTGTTAAATTAAAAGTCATTTTTAATTTAATAGGAGTTATTACCTGACTGTTGTTGTTTTAAATATGTTATTAAAGTACAGATATATTAAAATAATTATCCTGCAATCACAACACATAAAACGAAACCAAAAAGCAAATTTTCATTTGAAACTGAGAGTCTGGTTTGCTCTGCTATGAAATGGTTTGCTCTGCATATCTAGAAATAGTCCCTGAGGTCATATAAAGTGAAACGTAGAACCTGTTATATTAGATGTTCCAAGATGCATGCTCATCATGAGTTTGCAGAATATAATTGCATTATTCTGCGAACTTAGAAATAAAACAGGCGATGTCTGTCCTATATTCGTAAGAATATCATTTCAAAATCAAAGTTAATTTTTTTCTCATAAATTCAACAGTTCATTTTTCAATAAATGGATGCACACATAATGTATTTTTTAATACATTTTTTTCACTCCTTTTGGCCATTCTAAAATAAACATATTTTGTAAAAGTGTGATACATCTCACGGGCCGGAAAAATTTTCAAGGAGGGCCGTGGGTTGGTCACTCCTGTTCTGGATGGAATACATGTCAAATCCTACAAGGACATCGACCAAGATAATCTATGCCTATCCTCTTTGATATCACCGATTATTCAGTTGAAGGTTTTCGTTCCAATAAGAGGAAAGTTAAAATTTCTTTGTTGTAAATAACTCGTACACGAGAGAGTAAATTTTGATTCAACTCATTCTCTTTTGTTCCTTATTAGGCAAAATGAATAAAACCAGAAATGGGAGTCAATTGAAAAGGTGTGTTCCTTTTATTAAATTACTAAAGACCTTCCTTGGAATGCATTTATTTGTATTACTTTTTATTTTATTCCAGATTTTCTAGAACTTGCCTGATTCGTACGGTAGAATTAACACGATCATTCTGCACATAGAAATTAAGATTGCTCATTGAAAATATAATTATATGCAGTTTCAATTTAAATTCAGTTTTGCATTATTATTAAGAATAGGATTTGAAATAATACTTTGGATTGCTGTGTTAATAAATATTAAAATGGAGTAGAAGACACAGAAGATTCTTTTTAAGGACAGGTTAATTTAAATTCGTTTTATTCAAACAACTTTTAATACTTTCCATTCGATCAGACAGCCAAAAGGGGGCACACGCCTTCCTAACGTTCTAATTAGCAGATTAAAAACTTGCAATTTATTCACAATAATGGAAATGACATTCTTCCACTAAGTACTTTTTTAATTCTCACTTTCATTTTAGTGTTCCACCTTAACATACAAGGTCTGTCTGTAAAGAATTACTGTCTAAGAGGTGAAAATAAAAATGAGTTAGAATTAGTATAATCTGTTAAAGTAACAGAAGACTCTCTTTCATTTACAAGTACGCTTACGTACCTTTAGAAATGTTAGCGTCGTTAATATTTCTAATCTAATCTATAATCTAAACTTATCCAAGTTATGGTATCCTTAACAGAATCGAAATTTTCTTATGCTGTCCTAGCCAAATATCCAGCTGTGGTATATTATAACATATACTGGTAAACCCGTGCGAAATGTTCGCATTTCTCCTTGGATTTATATTTAATGTTTGTTTTGTATGTGAAGAGGATAAACGACAATAGCATAAAGTAAAAATATTTATCAACAGAGATTATAGGCACTTCATGGAATCCCTTATCACTTTCTGTGACACCCACTTTTGGAGAAATTTACTTGGAGAATCTTTTACTTTTTAGTTGATTGAGTTAGATGAAAATAAATTAGAACCAAAAGCATAGATTAAAAAAAATCATGTCTCTCAATAAAAAGTTAAAATTATTATCCAGTACCCAATAATGCTATTCTAGCTCTCATTTTCATATTGTTGAATAAAAGCAGTGAATTTAAACGGCATGCGGAATTTAAACACCCTGGGTCACCCAAGCAACACTGCACACATTCAAAGCTTTTGTATACACATTTAATGTATGACAAAAAATAAGCAAATGACACTGCTCGATGTCTACGGTTGTTCGGCTAAGACTTCGTGCACTGTGAATAACATGGCTTTCGAGGATTGAAGTGAGAAAAAAATACCGATTTTAGCATTACATACATAAATCATTCAAGTATATGATTAATTGTTTTAATAACTATGTATTTTCGTGATAATCCAGTTAATACTTTAAACTACAGTCTCGACCGAATGCATAAGCCACCCACACATTTATTCCGTGTGGAATTGCAATGGCATGCATGAGAGTGGCTGTGGAACCCACGCAGACTAAACACATTCAAAGCTTGATATATACATTTAATATATGACAAAAATAAGCAAATAAAACCGCTCAATGTCTATACTTATTCGCCCAAACATTGTGCACTTTTCTGTAATAAGAAAACCAGACTATTAAAAAGTGAATGTGGCAATATTCGCATTATTATGTTTGAATATGTGGGGCCCGACGGCCGAGTGGCTAACGCTCTGGCCCTTGTTTCCCCAGATTTCGAATTCGAATGCCGTGGATGTTTGTAGTGGTTTGGAATTGACTTTAAACCTAGATTCCCGTCTAATAAGATCGTAGATTGTTGTGGGGGTAGTGTTACTAGCATCCGTAGCATATCTTCAAGCTACACGTGGGCCCTGGGTAGTGCTAATTGAGCAACAGCGTTGCAGCCTTGCTTATGGCATAAAGATTAACTATCTAAGGGTTTGCCAGCTGCATTGGAACAACATATTTGAATATAAACGAACTATTTCAATGTTTTACTGATATATTCGTTTTTAATGTTTCATATTTATCTTTAATACCACCAACAAATTAATGTGCTCTTTTATAATTGTTATATTCTTTTAAATGGCGACAAATAAAATGTTAAGATTAAAGCTAAATTTTGTGAAATCAAATTATTTCATATAAATTTTCTTCTAAATTACATCAAAACCATTTTATTACTCTATGTTTCCTTAATTTAAAATTATTTCATTTTATCAGGTCAATTTAAATATTTTACAGGATTTAGTTACATTATCAGATGGTCCGTTTTTAATGAGACACAATTTTCTTTTAAGGTAATAAAGTTCAAAATTTAAATTAAAAAAATTTTTTTTTTTTGTTGATTTAATTACATTATTAGTTAAATAACTTTATTTCGTATCTTAAGAATAAAACATAATGTTGAGTAATTCAATTTTGAAAAATTTTTAATGCGTAATTTAAATGCATACATAACTAACACCTTAACTAATTATGTATCAAACGCAGAACAATACATATTTTTCTAATTTTTCTTTTCACAGTTTTTTTAATTAAAATATTATATAGCCGAATAATTGCATAAAAATCTGTATTTTTCGAAACAATATTAAATTTCAATTTTACGACTCTTTTGATTTGCCAATTAATATGCGCACTAAATTTATGTTGAATATACCATTCTTTGCTATCACAGAGATTTCAAACATAAATATAATTTAAAATGGAATGTATTTATATTTTTTTGTAAATTATTCAGACAGGATTTAAAAAATAATAAAGAACTTACGATATTCAGATTGAAATTGATTCAGTAAAATGTTAAAGTAAATTTAATTAGAAGTAAATTTAATTTTTAAAAATTAATTTGTTTGTGATTGCAATTCAATTGTTTGGGATTGTGATTAAATTGTTTGGAACTGTGATTAAATTGTTCGTGATTGTGACTAAATTATTTGTCATTGTGATTAAATTGTTTGTTATTGTGACTAAATTATTTGGAATTGTGATTAAATTGTTCGTGATTGTTATAACATTGTTGGTAATTGTGATTAAATTGTTTGGAATTGTTATTAAATTGTTCGTGATTGAGATTAAATTGCTTATGATTGTTTTAGAAACAAGATATAACTAACTCTTGAATAATAAAATAGGAATCAAAAGTTTTAGCTGAAAATATTTATTTACAATTTACATCTATGAATAAGTTCTTGGATGCAGATATTCAAACAATAATTACTCAGAATTTTTTCAAATTCCGTAAAATGTTTGTCTTTCATCCTTTTCTTTGTGACGAACTTCTTGAAAAGGAAATTTCAAAGTTATTCCCCCCTTCAAAAAAAAAAGAAATTATTCTGCCTTTATAGTGAAATAAGTCGATGAACACATGGTGCAATTCTTCATTAAATCTAAAATAAAAATATTTAAATTAGTATAAATGAAATGATACAATATTTATGGTTAAAAGGTAAAAATAATTAATATCAATTAAAAATATTTAAAATATTACAACAATTTTAATCTGAAATAATAAATAACTAATATTAATTCAATCTTAATCTTTACAATACATTCAATAACATTCTGGGAGAGTAAATATAAACAAAATTTATAAAATAAAACTTAAATTACTAATTTAGTTATTTATTGCAAACACACTTTTAAAAATTTTATAAAGAAATATTAACTTAAAAAGAAAATATGAATAAAGTAAAACTATATATAAGGATAAATATTACAACAATTTTAATTTGAAAAATAAATAATTAATATTCATTCAATCTTAATCTTAACAATATATTCAATAATATTCTGAAAGAGTAAATTTAAACAAAATTTATAAAATAAAACATAAATAATTAATTTAGCTATTTGTTGCAAAAACAATTCTAAAATTTTATAAAAAAATATTAACTTAAAAAGAAAATTTAAATAAATTAAAAAAATATATATAAGGAAACATATTTAAAATTCATTGAATGGGAAAATGTAATAAATATTAATTACTTCTAATATAAAATGTGTTTCAATTATAAACTATATTTAATGAATATTAATAATAAGTTATGCTTACAGAGCTAAAGTCCTTTAGTGGATGAGAGCTTTGCCAACTCCCAAACCATATCCAAGTCCGACTGGAGCACCATAGCCAAGACCAAGTGCGGCCCTGTGACCAAGTCCAAGACCTGCTCCGTAACCGAGTTCAAGAGGAGCTCCAAGACCCAGGGCGGCTCCGTGTCCGATGACACCACCGTAAGCTACAGGGGCGGCGACGGCCAGTGGGGCGGCATAGGAAGCGCCGTGTCCAACGAGGGAAGCTGCTGGGGCCACGTGGTTGACTACGGGGGCGACGGGTCCGGCGTAGGGGCTGGCGATGAGGGCTGCGGCCGGGGCGCTGGCGGCGGTTCCGGGCTCGTTGGTCTTGACGGTGGCCCTGAACCCGTGTCCGTCGGCGACGTAGTCCACCGTCTAGCTCTTCCGTCGATGTCGGCGATGGTGTAGGATCCCTTCTTGTTTCCGTGGGCGTCTCCCACTTCGGATCTGGAGTTGGTGGCACCCAGTCCGTCCTTGATGCCGTAGCCGAAAGCGTAGTTGCCATAAGCCTAAGTAAGGTGGGAAAAACTCATGAAATAATTCGTAATAGTATATTACTGTTTTCTGATGATGAACATGAAAAGATGATGATGTTTTCGGATGAAAGACATGAAAAGATAAATTAAGTTAAATATATTCACTTACATCTTGAGATTGGGCACTGTTGCTGACTCCAGTGTTGACTAGATGTCCATATCCCAAGAGGCCACTGGCGTGGACTGCTGCAAGAGCAGCGAAGAGGATGGTGGCCTGCAATAGTAAAAGTTGTTAGAGGAAAATCGTCAGAAAAACCGTCTCTTTCCTAAATGTTGCATTGTATCTATTGCAAGGTATCTTAACATTTCTTTATGCATTGTATCTTAAATTTTCTTTGTGTCTGTTGCATTGTATTTTAAATTTTCTTTGTTTCTATTGCATTGTATTGTCTATTGTCTATTGCAATTTTTATTAGAAGAGCTTTCTGTTCAGTTTGTTCTAATATTTTATATTTCTTGGCTTGAATTTTTTTATTGATGTTTCGATATAAGATATGTAGTTATTACTTGAAATAAACAATTATAAAATATAGTATTAATATATGTCCTGAGAATTCTCTTTGCAAATGAGCTTGATTTCTTTAAATAATTATTTTTTATTCTGATCGTGGTTCATTGCGGTTGAAATTATTTTCAACATAATGTTTTTATTTTTTTTAATAGCAATGTCTATCTTGTAGATAAAAAATAATAGAACTGTTAATATTTAGAAATAAAAAGAAATTCGTTCCTAATTGTTGGCGATTTGCAATTTAAACATTAATGGTAATTGTATTTTCATTAACATTAATTTTAACATTTACTTCATTTAATAAAACATTTAAATTTTTTAAAATTTAAATTTCTTACTTAGCTTAATAAAACTAAATTTATCAATTTTTCTATTCATTAAAGCGACTTTAATATTTATTTAACACTTGATTTAGAAAAAAATACTAAAATTAAAAAGATAATATTTTTTAAATTTCAAAGTGTTAAACATTCTTTATTGACATTTTTAAAATTTTTTTTTAAAAATAAAATCAAAGATTATTCAATAAAATGTTTAAAAATATATATTTTTTAAAATTGTATATTTAAAAAATTTTTGTCTCTAAATTTTTAAAATAATTGTATCATTTTTTTAAAAAAAAATAAACATTGAAAGTAAAGATTTTAAAGAAACTTACCTTAGCAATCATGTTTAGAAATTATTAAGTTCTAGTGATCGAACGTATTTGTGAAATAGAAGCGAAATTTGATTCTTTATATAGCTGACTTCTCAAGGACATTAATACGGGAATAACCCTACTTTAGATACTGGAGCATGTTTAACAGACAAGTAGGTCCTTACGAGTCGCCCTACTACAAGGACATTTACCATTTCATTGATATCACCTTCGAAAATGGTTGAGCGAATATTTATTTTATTTTTAATTTCCAATTAAACGTAATGTTACAATGAAAACTGTTAATGTGTTAACGCAGAAAAATATAATTGTGTCATACGTGTCTGGGAAATTTGACCTTCAAACTTTTCAATTCCTGCTTCGCTTCAAAGCATCAGGAAGTTGAATATCTAAAAGGTCGATTCTGAACTAATTCGATTTTAATTTGAGTTTGGGAAATGATTATTAGTAATAAAAATTTAAAATATCACTGGATGCCATTTTTCCACTCTTGAATGCGCCCTTATATTATTAGGAATTTAAAACGAATTCGTAAGTATTCGTATTTCATAATTAGAATTTTTATATATAAATGTATTATGAAACAATAAAAGTGGAATAATTAACCATAGTAATATAAATGATTAGTATAATCTGAAGATATAACAAAAAATAATAACTCGTATTAAATTTATTGCAGTAAATAAAAGCATTATAGATGCAATGTGAAACAGACGAAATAAAATAATGACTACATGCATAAAGTAAATTTATGGCTCAAATTAGTCCTATGCGCAAAAAATTACAAAATTCAATTAAAATTTTTTTTCCACTTCTGTAAGTAATCTAACTGAAAAAAATTTAATTTTGAGTAGTTTGAACAAAAACAAGTAATATAAAAAAATTTTTTTTTTAAATTCCTACTTTTTTTTTCACTATATTATAATATTTCCTTTATAAATAATTTTCATTCATTTTTTAAGTTTATATGGCGCCATCTATTGGTAGATATTTGCATCTTAAATCTAAAAAAAAAACTAAAATTAATTAATTCAATTTGATGAATGAATTAATATTTGAAAAAAACTGTATTCACATCCAGTGTGATCCACTACAAGTTAAAAAAATGTTTTTGAACTGGAGTGGATGAATAAAAAATGTATTTATGAATGATTGAAAATGTGAACAAGATATATATAGGGAGAGTGGGAGCTAATAGAAGGAATTGAAAAAAAAAAACCCGAGAATTATCTGCCAGAAGATGCAGGAATATTCGATGGAAGATTTTTTTCGAAAAAAGGATCCATTGTTGAGTCAACTGTCAAAACTATTTATAAAAATTTGATGTAATTTTGGAGTAATAATAAATTGACAGAAACTAAATTACATAACTTTAAAGATTTGTGTAAATTTTAATAATATTTCAGCCAACGCATCCATCTCAGAAAGGGGTTCCATAAGTTTTACGTCTTAACTTATTAATTAACTTATTTTTAATTTTATTTTTTAATTCTTCAAAAGTTTCTTGATAATTAAGTTTTATTAAATATGCAGTTTAGTTTTAGCATTTAGCTTTATTAAACATTAAATTTTAATCTATAATTTTATGAAATTTTTTTAGAAATTAAATTTTAGTTTTTTGTGCACTACTTGAGTTTTAATATTCTCTTCTTATATTAGTAAAACGAGGACATTAAAACTATACATTATTAGTATTAATATTATTAGTGTAAAAATTATTAAGAAGCAGTAAATAAAATTGATATTTGTATTTTAGAAACATTTCCTGTTACTTATAGTTATATGTGTGCGTGCCTGTATAGATTTGATTTCTATTCCACAAATCGGATCTACCTGTATATTTGATTTGACTTCTATTCCACACATAATTGGCTGGGTCCTCTCCCACTTCTTCAGTTTAGTAATTCTGTAATATTTAATAAATCTCAATTCTCTGAATTAAAAAGCAATAAATTTAAATTCGAAATGTTTACATTTATATTATAATATACGTGCATATTTTTCTCTATGTTATATTAATAATTCGTTACATATATTTGAATAGATTCATTAAAATATCTGAGGGTACATATTTCTTAAAACTATCTTCAAAAAAATTAGAAGAAAGTTAGAAATTTTTTTCATGTGCCCTTACACTGGTGCTATCCAATCACTGAAATGCAAACGTAAGCAACATAGATCCACAGTGAATTTGCGGGGGACGATACTGAAAATTGTAAAACATATTCATACATCCATTACAGAAGTAAACAAAAAAAAAATTGTGGAACATGTTCATACATCAATTACCAGAAGTAAACAAAAAATCTGTGAAACATGTTTAAACATCAATTACAGAAGTAAACAAAAAATGTACAAGTGCATGATGAAAAACATATTAATCAAGAAATCCTTCGAAATCCATTGGAAAAATTAAAATTTTTTTTGAAGATAGTTTTAAGAAATATGTACTCTCAGATATTTTAATGAGTGTTATTCAAATATATGTAGCGAATTATTAGTATAACACGGAGAAAGATATTCAGTTATATTATAATATAAATATACTTTCTCTATCGTATCTCATTATTATTCTTATAATTCTAATTATTAATTATTGGGACTTCCGCTTGTCGAAACATTTAGTGGAATGCCAATTTTAAACGGATCTTTTTTTTTTTTTTTCTGTTGGCTCAAAACAATTATTTTGTTTATTTGTTTTCTGATTCAATCAATTTGTGTAAATGTGTTATTAAATAATTTAGGGGGATAATGAATTATATTTGATTATTTTATTTTAATCGAATTTCGTGCTTTTAAATATCTTTAATGTTTTTATTTTTGTAATGCTGTATACTGTTAAACTTTGTTGAATATAATCATAGAAGAAATAAAAATAATTAATAAAAAATATTATAAAATATTATAAAAATAATTAATAAAAATATTTAAAGAAAACCATGTGTCATATTTAAAAAAAAAAAAAAAAATATTGGATAAATTGAGATAAAGCAGCGCAGTGAGCGTACTACATCTCAAAGCATCAAGTCTAGCCAAATGATAACTTCAGCGAAAGTAATGCTACATTTCATAGTTCAATCAACAAGATAATCTAGTGGAACATTCTTTGCTCATCTAAAAAAAACAACAAATGAAATATAAACGTGACCATTTGTTATTTTTTTTTTTCGCTTTTTGTTTCAAGTACTGTTTGCACTTCATGTATTCTAATCATCGTTTAACTGTTAGAATATTATGATCTAGATCTGTAGTTTTATCTATTTCTTTCGGGTTTAAATTTACTCTACTATTTTTATTCTTTCTGTTGCTAGAAAGTACAAACACCGTTTCTTGTATTTTAAGAGGAATTTTGAAGCTGTCATAGGCAATGATTTCTGAATTTCAAGTTTTAGAGTGGTTCCTTTATGGAGGTTTCGTTTTCACTTCTGTCAAATGTTTTGTCTGTCATGCGTCAGCGAGCATACATCTCAAAACTTCAAGTCAAGTCAGATAATAACTTCAGAGAAAGTAATGCTACACATTTCATAGTTTAATCGACAAGATAATCCAGTGAAACATTTCTTGCTCACCTAAAAAAAAAAAAAATAATAAAACGTGATCACTTTTTAAGTCTCGCCTTTCTAAAAGGTCATTCAATGCCACGTTCAGTCGACCTTCAGAAAGCATTGCTCCTTCATCAAAATGTGCATTTGTTTACTTTTCATTCTTTTCAATTTATGCATACTTGAGGCGGATAATTACATTACTTACGTAGGCAAATGAAACGTTAGTTTTCTTTCTTATTCCTATATATGTGGAACAGGTCGCATTATTTCTGGGTAACTGCAGCACAAAAATTAAACGTATATATCTCATTTTTTTATAATTTAGACATACAGATTGCCTTTTCAAGGATTTTTTTAACATTAAAATAGTTTACAGATGATTTAACTGAGAATGTTGTGCAAAAAAGTGCCATTTTGTGAAGAAAAATGTTTTAACAATTCAGTCACTTTGCCATGGTTATCAAGATATTATAGATCAGGGTTGGGCAACCCAAATGTTCTTTTGGGCCCCCTAATGTTCTTCCCAAATGGCCACTTTGAAATGCATCCTAACTCCGAGGGTCGCCTATAAAATTATATTATCCCCATATTAGATGTAGACACACAATAGACATTTTTGGAGTGAAAATGGAAACAGAATGAGTTGTTATTGTTATGTTTATTATTATTCTTACATGTAAAGATACATAATAATAATGATACTAAACGCATTTTATAAAAAAATATATAACACTAAAAATGAAATATAAAAATTTATCAATAGAAACGAAATAAAAAACAAATGAAATCATTAAAACATATTTATTTTACGAGTGCCATATTTGTTTCTTCACTCTTTCACTTAGCTTTTGCAAATCGATCTCCATTTGGGTATTTCCACATCGTAATGGGTGTTTGCAGATTAGCTTCCGTTTGTTTCAGCGTGTTTTGTGTTGGGCCAATTGTACCAGGTGTCAGTTGTACCAAAAGCTCTAACACCTTCAAGTAAGACTTTTTTTTTCTCTGCTATCAACAATGAACTGTGCGTAAATAGGGGTGGTCACTGAGGTCACTTAAAGTGAAACATAGAACCTGTTATATCAGATGTTTCAAGATGCGCGACTCATGAGTTCGCAGAATATACAAATTATATCATTATATTATGCTTTTTTGCAGATTTATCGCTACCCCACACGTTCAGCAATTCGCAATTTTATCTTTATTCAATATTTTTTATGGCATCGGCAACCTAGTTTTACCGAATTTTTAACTTAAAATCTTTTTTTTAATTTTAACTTTTATTTTTATCTCACTTTTATTTATTTTTATTTTTTTTTCAATTTTTCAATCAATTTTTTCCATCTTTTAATTTTTTGAACGTACTAACCTTGATCAGCCAATTAAAAATCGTAATTTTTATATATGAATTAAGACGAGGAGGTCAAGGGGTCTATCACCATGGATACTCCGTATTTGGTATGCCAGTTGCCAGTTGTTAAATGATAATTTCTTCAATATTTCATGCAGCATGAAAAAAACTTCTGTTCTTCAATTGTTGTTATTAATAAAATAAAAAGAAAACACTACTAAAAATAAGATTAGTGAAATCATATTTAAATAAAAAATAGAGGCATTTATCGTGCATTAAGGCTATTCTAAAAATTTATGTTATGTTGTTTATAGTGTTTTGTATAACGTTTATCCTAATTTTTTAAATTGATATGGTTATAAATTTTTCTTGTATCATGTGCTTTAGATTTTTTAACAAAGAAGAAAAAAAAAATATTTTTACCTTGAATTTAAAAACAGAAACGCTTACTTTTAAGTAAATACATTAAATTTCATGATAGAATTTATGATTTTATGATATTTTTTTCTTATAGAAATTTTATATTTCTACAATGCAATTAATAATGGCAGTTAAATATAGACATTTTTAGATTTTTTTATTATTATTTTTCTGTGAATACATTTAAAAACCTTCTTGGCTAATATAACGAGAATATTTTTAAAAAAATATTGTTTCCTAATAATTTATTGCAGACTTTATGACAGAGACATTTGATAAAAATACTAAATCTGCTTACTGTCAAAAGAAATTTTTATATTTATAACGGATTTCTTCAAACTCTCAACTATTAATATTATTCAACATATTTTGGTTATTAACTTCTTATACTGAGGTATAGCTCTCATCAATAAGCAATTTGGCATTTTGATACATATTTATTTTAAAGAATGTCTAATTTGACCTAAAAAATTCTTCTTAACCATCAAAAACATTAAAAAATTTTTCTACGAATTCATCCACTTCCTGGATATACTGCTACGAATATTCTGAATATTCTGAATTATTTTAAGCAGTAAAAATAATTCATAGAAGCAGTTTAAAATAATTCGTAGAATTATTTTAAACAATATATGATCTTTTTATAATTTTGTATAAAATCATCATTTATTTTTTAAGCTGTGTGTAATAGAATTTCATATAATTTTGTAAAAATGAAGAGAATTTATTGTAAAAAAAAAAAAAGCTCACAAATCTCTCAACAATATAATATAAACCTAATATAATTTTAATTTGTAAACTAATTTTTTTAATCAGATGAAAATGAAGATTGGATTCGAAATTTTCTATATTCATTTAACAGATACGCTAACATATTTTTTTTTTTTCAATGCACACAATACAGAGACAGTTAATCTTTATGCCGTAAGCAAGGGCTGCACTGCTGTTATTCATTTAGCACTACCTAGGGGGCAGCAAATTGAAGATGTGCTACGGACGCGAGTAACACTACCCCCGATACGTTAATATGTTATTATACAAAATTATCATAAAATTTATTATTCAGCTACACTTATTACTAAAATTTAGAAACAAAATTTGAATTTAATTTAGGTTGACAACTTCTTTGTGTTATAAAGACTTAAAGACAGATATTCTAAAGTTCTACAATTAAATATTGTTTTCATTAAATATATATAAATTCTCCAGTAGTTTTCAATCAATATTTTTCATAATAAAAAATGTTGATGTAAATATCACTAAATCTTCCGCATTCCAAAAGAACAAACAAAGAAAGATTTTTACAATTTTATTTGTACATGTATAAAATATGTTATTCGTTATTCAGTTCTGTTTCCAAATGAATTAAAACACAATTTATTGCAAAACAATATTTATTTAAAACGTATCAATACAAATAAGTTAACCATCTTTCAACAGTAATATTTCAAAAAGTAAAATGCACTTTTCAATTAATTACTTATCACAGCAGTTCATACATCTCCAAAATAAACTTTGTTTATTATTCACATTTTGTTTTTCAATGAATAAGACCCTTGCCGAGACCCAAGCCATATCCCAATCCAAGGGCGCCTCCATGTCCAAGACCAATAGGTGCTCCAAGGCCCAGGGCGTTACCGTAACCAAGTCCAAGGGGCGGCTCCGTGTCCGATCGCACCACCGTAAGCTACAGGGGCGGCGACGGCCAGTGGGGCGGCATAGAAGCAACGTCGTGTCCAACAGCTACAGCTGGGGCCACGTGGTTGACGACTGGGGCGACGGGTCCGGCGTAGGGACTGGCGATGAGGGCTGCGGCCGGGGCGCTGGCGGCGGTTCCGGGCTCATTGGTCTTGACGGTGGCCCTGAACCCGTGTCCGTCGGCGACGTAGTCCACCCGTCGGGCCCTACCGTCGATGTCGGCGATGGTGTAGGATCCCTTCTTGTTTCCGTGGGCATCTCCCACTTCGGATCTGGGAGTTGGTGGCACCCAGTCCGTCCTTGATGCCGTAGCCGAAAGCGTAGTTGCCATAAGCCTACAAAGTAAGTAAATCGAATGTTTAGAGCTAGTTGTAAAATAGGTCTCTATCTCTATTTAATAGTGCATAGGTGCAAGTTATATTTATTGCATGTGTTTATTGGGTAGAATTTAGTGTTCAAGCTGTACTTACATCTTGGGATTGGGCGCTGGTGCTGACTCCAGTGTTGACCAGGTGGCCGTGGCCCAGAGACCGCTGGCTTGACTGCTGCGAGGGCAGCGAAGAAGACGGAGATCTGAAATAGATAAATTTTAAAATAAATGAAGTTGATATTTTTTAAATTATATTTTAAGAATTAAATAAAAACCATGATTACTTTTGTTTAAATACTTATTTTTACTCTATATATACGCAAAGAAAATACTATTTATAATTAACTTATTATAATTGAATTTTTTTAAAAATATATTTAATATTTTAGTATGAATTTTATACTTTAAACACGGTTGAAGGATTTTAAACTTTGGTTTAAAGTTTCTTTTAATTTACCTTCTTTTAAATAGTATAAAGTAGCATAATAAAAATATTCCAAATGTTTCTAATTGTTGTTCAAAATCAGAAGCATAAAAAATAATAATAAATCATCGATATTTTATATGTATAAATTAAAAAAATATATACAAAAGAATATTTAAAATAATCGATTAGAATAATTAAGAAATTTTTTTTAATACTGATTACTTTTTAAATGCTTTAAATCAAACTTTCAAGAATTTTTACTTACAAACATGATACTTTTTCGTTTAAAGTTATCATTAAAAATTTTTTAAATCGTGGGAAAAAAAATATTGGCAAAAGGTTTCTTACCTTAGCAATCATGTTGGTGGAGATGTTTTACTCGAGTTGCTCTAAATAATGATACTTCTCAAATGCTCGACTGCTGTATTTATACTGGTGTGTACCAAGGTGAGCTGCTCTTGAAGATGTGATGTACCCGCTTGCAGAAACGGAATCATATCAGGAAAGCGTATTGACAACCCCACCCAAGGTAAACCTAAGAAAATTGTCCACATACTGACGGCCTTCCGGTATAATTTGCGTATCAAATTATCCATGTAACATTGGATAATATGTTAATTAGTTACTTTTTTTTTTCAGACTGTTATTATTTTGTATTTGCTTAAACGTAACCTTTCCTTTCCCTTTGTGTATACTTTCACCTTCATTTTGAGTTGATTGTCTGGTATTTTGGAAATATGTGTTTGTAAATGTTTTCTCTGTTAAATTTATTCTTAATATAATTACATTATTTTCCTTTGAATTGACTGAGTAGGACGGAGTTTTCCGCCTGTTTTCAAAAGTGAGTCCCTTGTGAAATCCCCTTGACTTTGCTATTTCATGTGCAGTTTATAACGTAGGTTTTTATAAATACGATGGACGACATAATTATTTTGAGATCTTGAGCATCAATTATATCGTGGAAACATTTTATTAATTTACATCTAGCAGTGTAAAAAACGCATATAAAAATATTTAATATTAAAAATGAACCAATACTGTGTGAATCCAAGCCGTGTGATAGTTAAGGTCTGCCCCAGAACAGGTGTTTAGATTTCTCGTAACCTTGAGAACTCTGAAAATCTCCGAATTTGGAATGCACTGTACTTGTGTATCTAATTTAGTATCCTTAATTTTCATTTATTGTAAATAGAGTTCTGTACATATATATATATAATGTTTGTAAATAAAATGTAAAGTGTTCCCATGAACCTGAAAGTGACCAAGTCTAAGTTATATGTAATATAGGCCGAGACGTTACACCCCCTCACAAATACATTTTTTTCTCTGCTTCTTGAAAAGTTTTGACAATTATCTATGTATGACAAGAATTCCTGTTCCTAGTTCCTAGTTCATATATTTCTCATTTTCATACTTTGAGATAATTAGTAATATCATTCAAATTAATAAGGTTGAATTATTCAGTTTAAAAAATAGGATTTTGTTTAATTTTTAACTTAACCATAATATACTTTATAATAAGTTCTGTATTGCATTAAGTAGATTTCAGTTCAATAGTGTTCAATAGTTAAGTAATTAAAAAAAATACTATATTGAAAACTGTGTGTCATATAGTAAAAATGTAATTTAACTCATAGTGCTTTTGATTCCAAATTAAAAAGACTTCGAAATTAAATTTAAAAAAGGAATTTATTTTTTTATTATCTTTTTTGAAAATGCATTTAAAACAAAAATAAATCATATGATGCAAAAAAAAAAATAATAATAATAATTAAATTTTTTTACGAATTTTATCGCTTTATATACAATTCTATCTTTATAAAGAAGGGATATTATCATTTTCATATTTCTATTTTCAATTATTATCATTTTCATATTACTATTTTAAATTATTATCATTTTCATATTACTATTTTAAATTAATATCATTTCCTATTTCTATTTTAAATTATTATCATTTTCAAATTTCTATTTTAAATTAATATCATTTTCATATTTCTATTTTAAATTAATATCATTTTCATATTTCTATTTTAAATTATTATCATTTTCATATTTCTATTTTAAATTATTATCATTTTTCATATTACTATTTTTAAATTAATTTTATCATTTCCCTATTTCTATTTTTAAATTATTATCATTTTCAAATTTCTATTTTAAATTAATATCATTTTCATATTTCTATTTTAAAATTATTATCATTTTTTCATATTTCTATTTTAAATTATTATAATTTTCAAATTTCTATTTTTAAAATTATTATTGTCATTTTCATATTACTATTTTTAAATTAATATCATTTTCATATTTCTATTTTAAATTATTATCATTTTCATATTTTCTATTATTTTTAAATTATTATCATTTTCAAATTTCTATTTTAAATTATTATCATTTTCAAATTTCTATTTTAAATTATTATCATTTTCAAATTTCTATTTTAAATTATTATCATTTTCAAATTTCTATTTTTAAATTATTATAATTTTCAAATTTCTATTTTAAATTATTATCATTTTCATATTACTATTTTAAATTAATATCATTTTTCTTATTTCTATTTTAAATTATTATCATTTTCGCATATTTCGATTATTATCATTTTCAAAATTCTATTTTTAATTATTATCATTTTCAAATTTCTATTTTAATTAATATCATTTTCAAATTTCTATTTTAAATTATTATCATTTTCAAATTTCTATTTTAAATTATTATCATTTTCAAATTTCTATTTTAAATTATTATCATTTTTTCAAATTTCTATTTTAAATTATTATAATTTTTCAAATTTCTATTACAGAATTATTATCATTTTCATATTGCTATTTTAAATTAATATCATTTTCATATTTCTATTTTTAAATTATTATCATTTTCATATTTCTATTTTTAAATTATTATCATTTTCAAATTTCTATTTTTAAATTATTATCATTTCAAATTTCTATTTTAAATTATTATCATTTTCAAATTTCTATTTTTAAATTATTATCATTTCCAATTTAAATACCCAAATTATTATAATTTTTCAAATTTCTATTTTAAATTATTATCATTTTCTCACTATTTAAATTAATATCATTTTCACTTTCTATTTTAAATTATTATCATTTTCATATTTCTATTTTAAATTATTATCATTTTCAAATTTCTATTTTTAAATTATTATCATTTTCAAATTTCTATTTTAAATTATTATCATTCCAAATTTCTATTTTAAATTAATATCATTTTCAAATTTCTATTTTTAAATTAATATCATTTTCATATTTCTATTTTTAAATTATTATCATTTTCATATTTCTATTTTAAATTATTATCATTTTCATATTTCTATTTTAAATTATTATCATTTTCAATTTCTATTTTAAATTAATATCATTTCAAATTTATTTTTAAATTAATATCATTTTCAAATTTCTATTTTAAATTATTATCATTTTCCTTATTTCTATTTTAAATTATTGTCATTTTCATGAATGATGGTGAA